>MNPL01007550.1:5329-37102 GCA_002081605.1 Tropilaelaps mercedesae | reverse complement strand
AATATATATATATATATATATATATATATATATATTACGAGTACAGCAAGCAATAGGTTTTCGTTTGCTTAAAGATAGCCTAAAGGTTCGTCAATCCTTGACAGCGTTTCTGGGAGTATTTCATTTTAGCCAATAATATGCTTATATCTGATCTACTTTTGTTACCGCTACAAGCGTCTCCCGGCTGTAATGGGCCTAAAACTTGATAAATTGTTGTTTTTTTTCACGGAATCGGCTGTTAATGGTGTGCTGAACTCGGTGTAGCGGTCCATCGCCATTAATTGTTACAGGGGAAAAGTCACGCGCAGTAGGTAGACGTCCGTGGTCGGGACAAGCAGCTAGAAACAATGAAAGTCTGTTGTTACCAAAAATATAAAGGAATGTTTATATGATTATAACAGTTGTTACTATTCACATACTTGACTGCAATATATGATGATAGTAATGATTAATATTTGTATAATAATTATAACGATAATTGTAATAGCTGAAGAGATGGTTATAATAATAACATACTATTAACCCTAAGCTTTTAGTAACTATTGCTTCAATCACTTAGCATAACCCACCAACTATTTCCGCTGAAGCCTTTTCCACATCTACTACTGCCACGGGAGGAAACGGACATACTGAATTAACGGTATTATTCGGAACCAGCATTGTTCGATCAGTCAGAATGGTATCATGCTATGTCCTGAGCCAGTTTCAAACACACTGAAAAGAAGGAGATATTTGAGGGAGGACATAAGCCCAAATGCATTTATTCTCAAAATCTTCATCGCGATACGGCGTATTACGACTTTTTATGGAGACTCAGTTTTGAAGCACAGTCCAACCTTATCAAAAAAGTTTTGCTTTTTGCTTTGTAAGATTTCCTCACGTATATTCTCGTCGCTTTCTAACCCTCCACAAGTATATTTTTATAAACCTCCACGGGCCGGTAGCTGCCATCATCATGCTATCAGAAGCTAAACTTATCTTGCTGAATGCACATAAACGCGGTTCTAAACTAATAAGATGGCTTGGGAACCCTGTTAATAAAAGTTACGCGCCCAGTCAACGGAAACCAGCGGGACAGCTGTGGAATTACCTTTCGCCGTTAGCTGACTCGGATAGAATAGACGTCACCTTCTTTTGTTAACAAACTTTTATTTCTCCACGAAATCAGATTTGTGTGTGTGCGTCATGGATAGAGACCAGGACCGCACGGTTAAGAGATAACTAGCTATAACAAGTCGTGTTTCCGCAGTGCTTTTAGGGATTTAATAGGCACATTGACATTTATCATCTTCATCATGCTAAAAGCATCGGATCTGCTTGACAATATGATCTCATTCCCGTCTTTACAGTGGATGATAGCTCGTGAATAGATTCGACACAGAATAATTTTGCGCACTTCGTAAAAATCGCGGGTGATTACACGACGCGACCGTACTGTTCTGTATGAAAAAGTATGCGATTCACATCTACCATGCATAAGATCGTTAAATTGCTCACCGCTTAACAAGAGCACATAATATATTCTGCTGCCATTCCATTTTCATCTCTTTTAGTCAACTAGTTTGGCTAAAAGCATTTTTGCATAAACGTTCAGCTAACTATACAGGGCCAACAGAGAATGACAAATTACATCCAAAGCTGTAATCGGCAACGATCGACAATTAATCGAGTGGCCGGATTATAACTTTTCCCATACAAATCATCCGTTTAATGGATGACGTCGAGTGGTTTCGACTTCATGCGTAAACTTATATATTTTTGCCCTTTACTACATCACTCTGTTTTTCTCTACACATTATGTGTTTTCGTTACTCTAAAATGCATTCAGCTCCTCCTTTTTCTGAAAGCTGCTTCAATGTAGCCCTGCTGTTGGAGTTTCCCGCTGCGAGATCGGTACCGCGGCGGTCGAATGAGAGGCGGTGCTGGGAACAACAGTGCCGGATCAGGAAATCGTGCCGATTGCCGGTGAGGCGGCTGGACGATGTCAGCAGCATGGACAATCTCGACGACAGGTTCCTCCGGCACCCTGGGCACTTCTTGGGCGTCAGACTGCGCATCTGAACTAAGAGACGATCGGCTGCTCGGTGGAGACGATGGAATCCTGACGGGTGACGGTACCACGACAACCGGCAGAGGAATAGGTGGCTGCTTGGACAGCGCTTGGGTGACGGTGCGGTGACGTTGAAGGTTGGGACTGGCGACGTCGGCGTTCGATGCGACACGGCGAACGCCCTTTGGGAGGACCCGAACAGGGCCATCTGTTGGCCCCTTTGGACTCGGGGCTGCTTCAACGGTTACGTAAGCACCAATCGTTGAACGGGTGCCGGGCTCGTTGGTTCGGATTGATGCTCGATAGCCTAAGCTGTCCACCACGTAGTCGACAAACCTAACAAATAATCGGTTACGTAAGATTGATTCAAATGCTCGAAATTTCCTGTAAACGCATAGGGAAAAGTTTTTCTACGGGTTGTTGGTGTATGCGGTACACTGGTTAGTCAGTTAGTTCAGTATACGGGCCTGATTAGTTTAGACGTTTTGGTTGATGTTGGCAGCGTCATACGAGCCACGCTTGGCGCAGTATTCCATGTCGATGTTAGCATTGGATTGCTTATACAACAGTATACTTTGAAGCACCGGAGTTTTTTGAAGTTACAGAAGAATTTCGCGAAAGGTTTGTTTCAGAAAATTTGACTAAGTGCCACGTCATGAAACGAAGATTCTCCAGGGAACGGTATAACAAACTTTGATTACTATTGTAGATTTTATTCGTATAATATTCGTACATCAAAGCTGAAGTAGGCTCCAACGATTTCCTTTAGCAAAAATGCCTCTATAAGAACGACTGGTGTTTAACGACTCGAGAGGCTGTGTAAAACGACACTATTCACCCAATAATCTAACGACGTAATTATGGTATTTAAGCAAGAATATAAAATTAGCTTTGGTGACGCCCATGTCTACAAACATGTTTCTTCGCAAATGTTCAATCCATCACAGCTAACGAAAGCGGCAAAGTCACCAGCCGAATATAGCACCTTGCATTGTTTCCAGAAAGGATTGCAAACAATGGTATAGGACGGACTGGATTCCCGAGCACCATTCGCTGGTCGGGCGGGAATCAAGTTGTCAATTTAATTTTTTCGTTACAATGAAAAAGTAGAGGAGCAAACAATGTCATTCCAAGGGGACCACTTCTCATACGACAGCCGTTGATATTCCCTGTGCCGATAGTGCAATATTGCTTTTAGATGCTAGGTGCCTATCTGTACTTCATCAAGAGCATAACAGCGCATTAACTTCAATTTTATTCGAAGTGACACTACATTCGTACGCTGTAGTGCGCTCTGCAGCTCTCTGTTATCACAGACGCATGTGTAAATTGAAAGTAAACATTTTGGATATAACACACTTTCGAAGAAATATGGAATCCGTTTTGCATTTTATAAATGTACAACAAGTGGTTCTCGCACTATTTCGAACATGTGTTTGACAGAGGATTAAAGTGAATGAATTTATGTTTTACGGTTATATTTAAAGCTCTTTTGATATTCGTCTAAATAGGTAAGTTTATATGATATCAATTGACAAAGTTCCGTGGCACAACCCTATTATCCTCATTTCTTAACAAGGAAAACGTGGGGAGATAGATTGGCGGGCGCAGTCCGAGGCAATTTGATTTTTCGATTTAAACGATCTGGTAAATTCTTTCAAGTTTAGATGTGTTTTGGTAGTATAGGGCATAATGTTAACGATATTCTATTTTTGCTATTTCATAAACTTTTTGGCGGTTCGAGTTATTGGATTTTATTGGAGGATCCGTAAACAATTAGAACGATCCAAGTTGCCTAATCTGATTAAGGAGTCGACGTTTATTAAGGTTTCCCTGGTGTAGCTCTCTTATAGGGTGAATGGTTTAGAAAATAATCTCATTGTAAACAGGGAACCTCTTGTACGACTTAAAATCACCATAAACGTTTAAGCTTATTTTCACACAGAGTTTAGAAAGTTCTAATTATCATTTTTTGAGATGCATTGGAGGGCATCTGTTTGCACTGTCTTTCTACGGAATTCAATATGCATTGCAATATGCATTTCACCATGCGAGGTGAAAATGCATTTTAAAGAAATACTAAAATTATTGCGTGCAGCATTGGTTAACAATATTGTGTAAAACGGAACCTGAATAGGACATAAATAAATAAAATTACAATTCAAGGAAATTCTCGTGTAGTGTATGTAACGAAGGGCCGTTGCATCACTATACGTTACAAAATGGTAGACACATGAGCAGTTCGCTAGTTCAGTCACAATAATGTTGTTTATTTACACAAACGGTAAGATTAGAATAAGTTGCGAAAAAAAACAATTTTCAAACCAGTCATAATCCCTGTCAAAATGAGAAAAATAATTAAGAGAACATTCAAAAGAGTATATACTTATTTTTGCAGAAAAATCTACTAAGTGCATGGTTTTCGAGGACACTTTCCACATATACTGTACCTTATATGATTGTTGCTCTTGAAACAAACTAGAAATACTTGATTATATATAACTTTAAAAAAGTACTTAACAATGGAAATATCAAAACTAAGTATAATCAATATGCATTGTATGCCAAACCATCTGTTATTGTGTCCAATAAAATGGAACATTGAAGAATCTCAGTCACATTAATTTTATTATTTGACCTTTTTTATAGGTTTGAAATACTTTCTACCTATATAATTTTTCTCCGAGGAAAAATATCGAAAAACTGCTTAAACAAATTTGCAGAAATGTTACTAGCTTCAGTTAAGGTCGTAAAGCCATCTCTCATTCTCAAGATTTTATATTAAGTGAGTCTACTGGCAGTGTCTATTATAGTTTACCTATAAATGCCGTTAGCATGTCGATATCCATAGGTACCGATTCTCCGGCCAAGACCGTCCTGTTTTTCTCGATGCATCTGTAGATTTCCTTCCTCATCCTTGGTCTCATAGGCAAACTCGAACGCCGCTGCATCTACTGGTTTATTCTCCGTGTGCTTGGTGATTGCGGAGTCCTAATAAAGATTCAGTCGCGCAAAAACAGACTCGCTATGAATTTGAGAAGATTTCTTGTCACAAAGGGTTCCAAGAATCAGAAACGAGGTGACCAGGTGGCAAATATCTGAAATTATTTTGAAACATAGGGCCTTTGGTAAAAAATGCTATTTAGCAGAAACCGTCAATTAACTATTTTGTAAGATTCTATGTCGGCGATCGCGCCCAGCGCACACACACGGATTCCCTCTGATACATGCTCCCTCTGTGGCTAATAAACGCACTCATACGTCCACAGTCTTTCCGACATCATACAGTTAAAAAATTGTCGTCATTGTAAAACATTGACGGCGCTACATAATCATACTGAGTGTGATATTTAAAAGTAGAAGTAAAATATTTTTGCATTTTTCTATTCAGCTCTTTCTTACTCGTGATTCAAACTGAATGTCCAAGCTCGTGAACTAGCTTATACTACTACGAGTTTAAAACTAAAGTAATTTTTACTTGTTGGACCGATGCGCTGCGTTACTTAACCGTCAACGAGGTGACCATTTTCAGTGAGTAGATTTCGTGCTTTGATCATTCAATTGCACCCAGCGTAAATGCTTTGCACTTATGAGACGACTTTTCACTGCTTTCACAACAAACAGAATTATTAGACAGACACCTTTGGCGATGAGACCAGACATGTTCTTTTGTAGAAATTCAATTATGTTGCGTTATTTCCAATCAACAGCTAAAAACAAGATTCGAGTTTTTATGGCTGCAGGAAAATTTTAAATGTCAAAACCATCCGCAATGCTCGAAGCTTTGCGGAGGTGATACCTCCGTATCAAATAAACACAGGGATGCATAGCGGATATTATATGTCGATATCTGCAGACGATTCGCACCGGTAGATCGATTGTAATTGTAGTTAAATTTCGTAGTCGTGCATTGGATCGATTTCCTACTTTTCAAACCTCCGCACTTTTTAATGCAATACTATATTCCGCTTAAACGCATAGCTCTTAATCGCAAACTCGAAGGTCAACCCTGGTGGCTACAACCTTGACCTTCCCAAATGGACCCAGGGAATCAGTTTTGATTTATAATAAGTTATTCACCGCCAAGTTTACTACTTTTCATGTGTCGTTTTCGCCGAAATTATCGTTGCGTAATCACATGCAATCGTGTGCCTGTATAAACATTTACGAATAACAGAATTTCTCTTCTAGAGCTATGCATACGTCACCCCTTTTACTACATCGTTGCGTGTTCAAGCCCGCGCCGATGCAGGCATGTATTTTAGGAGCAATGACAATCAATCTGAGAAAACCGGTTTCTCCTCGTAGAGCCTCCAAATTAGTTGGTCAATTTGTCGTGCCTTTCTCTCTCTTTCTTTTGCACTCACCGTTAGGGCGATTAATGAAAGCGGAACGATGATTGCCGTGGTTATCAGGTAACCTGACAGCTGTACACGATGCAGAAACATACTGAAAAAAGGAGATATTTATCGTCAGAGTGATCACTGTTATAAAGTCCACTGTTGTTCAAAAGCCGAAACAGCAACGACGTTGCTACTGGTTTGTGCTTTCGATTAGTCGAGTGCGTAGTGATTTATGACGTTATAGCGAAGTCCTGAGAAAGCGCATGTGGAGTACGGCGTGCGGGATAATTAACGATAGCCAAATTCAATAATCTGGTACAGCCATTTATAAGCCACGCAACGTTTGTCAAGACGCGGCGAATCAGTAAAAAATAGGTAAAGAATTTCTAGCTATATTAGGAGTTTTAAAGTCTGAGAGCATGACTCAAAATAACTCCAGCAAATGGCCTTGCAGAATCTCCAAAAATCAGTAAATACAATTTGCTTAATAGCTTCGATACGTATACGCGGTCTGCGCTGGAGAATGCCCTGAAGTCACTTGCAGAAATATTTGCGTGTAGCGCACGCAAATATTTCTACGCTACAACAATTGTTGAAAACACATTAAAGTTTTAGGCCACCCTATTCACACGACCAGTGTAATCAGAATCGTCCATCAAACCTTCGAAAGCACCTGTGATTAATGAGAGTATACTTTTGAGCAATTCAGTAATAATAACAATAAAATTAATGAACAAAATAACCTAAACTACGTCGGTGGTGAACAATAATAGAGCATAGTGATAATCGCAGGATATAGTGTAAATAGACACTCTCCCTCTACGCTGTGAAGATAAAGGTGGAGATTTTTATAGATTTGTTTTTTCGTCAAATACTTTTTATCAAGCGATTAGTTTTCTTGTCAAACAAAGCACAACTAAGCTTTAATTATTGCGATCGGCTGAAATAGTCCAAGAGGTCACAGGTTACTAATAACACACTTGCATTATCTAGAAATAACCTTACTATCAGTAAAGTATTTGAAAATATTACCGGATGAATAAGAAAATTATTCAGCCCCTAAAACACTAACACTGTTCGTATTGCATCGCAGTTATATCGATTCTTTACGTTACGCATATTATGAATTGCAGTCATTATGCAGGACGATGTTGTAAGATGTGGAATAATATTTGCGCGCGTACCGCATAGTAGACCAGAGTCGATAGAAGACAAAAAAATGAAAAAAAATTGAGTTCTTTCCTGTACCGATATTACGTATCGACACAACCATAGCAAACACTGTTGTCAAAATAATTACAAAATTTACATATAAACAGAGTGCATTGCCAAATCGTATACGTATTTCATCTTCGCTAATATATTGCAATTTCAGAATAAATTCCTCTGGTCTATCGAAAGTATCTATGCCACTCTTCGCTGATAAAGGTTCTGCAAGAATATCGACTTGATGTAGATATATACAAATATATACTCGTAAACTACTCAATTACACGAAGTCGCACCGACTCGCGATAAATCTCAATTTTGACATCTAATAGTGACCTTATATGCAGGCAATAGGTCGATCGGTCCATCAATAACAACAGACTAACATTACAATACAATCGCCTGTTTGTCATTTACGCTTGGCCGCTAAACTGAAACTGCCCTAAAGCCATTACCAGTTCATAGATGGCAAACACCAGCCCCATTATGTATTTGCTTGGAAGAAATAGAACTCCTGCAAACGAATGGCATGCCAATCCAATAACATATATTTGTATCAGTGCCCACACTCATGAAGTATTTTCGCCGTATGAAAATAGACAAGGTTCCGTTACGGCTATATAAAGGACGGCTGTTTTCGAACTCAACAAAAAATCACGACTCTCGCCTTCTTCCGGCATGACATTGCAGCTAATAGAAGGTTTGTTGATGAAACGAACTATTCAGCCCTCTACCTTCCTCCTGTTTTTCCCAGGTAAAAGCTGCTAGATCATTCCCGAGGGAGCTCAACTGCTTGAGGTGACTGGACAGGGTCAATCGTTAGAAGGCGTTGGATACCGCCACATTGTAAATAAGAGACGTTTACCAGAGCACTAGAACGATTTAGTGCTAATAGTTTGATAGGATTTATATTAAAAAAAACAGCCAACCGATATTTGACCGTTGTCGTCACCGAATTTGCGCGCATTTTCACCATCCTATCCTCCATGTTCTTCTTACATAAGAAAATGAATGGGTAACAAAGGCGTCGGATAAACTAGACAGACCAACGGCTTTGGCAACGGTTAAAACGGCTACTTAAGGTCCACACCAGTCTTGGACCGACCATCTCCATACCACTGTTATTCTCGGTTTTGATTTCGCTATGCCAAAGCGATCTTGTCGCCGGTTGACAAGCTGTATGAGCTGTGCGCGTGTGTAGCTATCAGTCACCGCGTTCGCAGTTCTTTGCTCACCGCGTTTTTGACTTTGCCGCGTTATTCATATTCTTTTTGCTGTATGGGGTACAAGTGTAAGCGGCGATGTAACGATTCGCCGGTCAGGTCCTATTCAGGGTGCGCAAGAGCCAAAAAGTCTTCCTTGCGAATACAGAACCGCTTGTCGGTTCTGGTCCGCTACAATTTACACTCGTTTTGACCGCGGTCCTTATCCGCTCAATAATCATGCGTTAAAAACGACTGCCTTTCTCAGTGATACGCGTGGGTATTGCAATATTTCGATGCTATTTTGTGTACTCTTACAATACGCCTCCTACGAACACTCAACATGAACGATGATGAGAGTCGATCGTCTCCCTTTCAGCCCTTTTTTCGTTTTTTAACAATCTTTTTTTCTTTACATCGGCACAACTGTCAACGAGTGTTGCAGCGAGTTACAGCAGAGGCAAGCACCTCTGGTCCCACCTCTCGCATAACACCGAGAAGTTGTGGCTGTAGTCTTCCATTCGTAGCTACGGCCATCGTCTTTGATAGATTGATCTATCCCGTTGTTCGGTAGCTGGTTACCGTTGAGTAATCGGGCGGTTAAGCCTGCCAGCACGAGACCAGAGTGATCAGACTGGCCGGCAGAAATAATGGAACGTCAGAAGTCAACGGTCATTCACAGTAGAATGGGGTGACAGACCTGTTGTTGAGACAACGACCGGTAGCAGGATGAAGGCAAAAAATGATAGCTCTTACGGTAACACAGTGAAACTGTAAAAGAAAATGGCCCACCTATAATGTCTCAACCAGACACGTGTGTGCGTGAGGATGCAGACGGATTCGCGCACGCTCGTAGTGTTCGGTTAGGCCAGAGATAAAAATGAATGGCTCGGCCATCAGAGCAGCGTTAATCCTGCGTGTGTGTATATATGAGCATGTTTGTGGGTGCGTCTATATAAGGATATCGTCCATGTAGTTTGTGGATTTATGTAATTATGTCTCCAGCATGTGATTTGGCAACTGAGCGACATACGAAAGAGGTGGCAACAACATGAAAAAATTGCTCAAGTCATACGCGATTTCGCTGATATAATGCGATTCTACAACTTTTTCAGAGTCTTATTCATTCGTTGTCTCTCGAAGGGGTTTAAGAAGGTATTTTGGGTTTAATTCAATTTTGGAGTACTTCTCACGTAACCAATCATAGGCAATACTCGTGCACCACTTGACATGCAAGAATCTATGTATTTCAATGCGATATTCATACTGATCAAGGTTAGCAATACGGCTGCACAGATCTATAGGCTGTCCACATACGTTGAGGGCTATGGCAATATGAAACATTGTAATTCCAGTTGAGCCACTATCATATACCAAATCGCCTTGAGTAATTAATAGCCGTATACAGTGCGGTTACTAATTGCACAGGAACCAACCATTGTTAAGACAATTCGCCACTTGTCGTATGTTCAAACTGGTACCGTACAACTTAACAAACTGATACCGCATCTAAGAGGTTTAAAGTCTAGCCGAAAACAAACCAACAAAGCTTATTCGCAAAAGCATCCGAAGAAAGCTATCCGACCAGAAAATAGTAACTAAAATTGTCAACGCAAGCTAGATGTGAATAGATGGATACATCTTGCATTCTATATCTATGGGAAATCCATGTCTTTGATACCTCCTAATATACAGTTACGCATCGGACAAAGGCACTTCCAGTTGAGTTTAGAAGGATCCACGTTAGCTCTAAGGTCAGTCTTGCGATGCCTAAAGCTTACAGGCCAGGTTTCTCTGATGCCTCTTTAAGAGTGCATGTAACAACACCATATTCGTGGCGCGGGTGGCAATGTGGTATTCCGGCACAGTTTGATTAAAAGCGGAACGTATCGTCGTATGCCGCCACAAGTTAATAGCATTTCACAATCTACACAAAACGACAGATGTTATTGGACAAAACCGTTTCAGTCATTTCAACAATAGCTCAGCTTATCAAATATGAAATAGAACTCCCTCGTTTGCCATAAAATCGTCTGCGTGGAATAAGAAGTGGCACTCGTCCACCGGTTCTAGCGAAACATGAAAGGCATTAATCACTTGCATATATGATCGTATTAAAATAAAGCTGAAGTGCAGAGTAGTCTGTTTGATTTCGATATTAAATGCATACGTGTGAAGAACGAAACAATCTGTGACGAATGATATAGCAATTCATGGTTTACCACATAATCAATACCGGTGACTTCTGGCTTTTACTGTGGTTTCAGTAACCGCATACAGATTCATTACTAATGACCTTAAAAATGGCAATCGTAGACAGGGTTTTCTATCAACTCTACTTAGTTCCTTCGATCTACTGTGAATGGGTCGAATTTGAATATTAAATATTTTAGGGCTGGCCATCAGCCAAAATTTAACGTTCACGGTAATGTTTGCTACGTCTTTTCGTAAAACCGATCAGCCCGTGAATGCAAATGTGCAACAACAGGGATTGCACCCATGCACCCAACTACGTCTTTTCTCCAACCGCAAGGGGTGCGCGAATGCACCAAGCCACCGAATTCCGCCGAATCCACAGTCACATTAAAATTTTTCGGTGCTAGCTTTTCGTCAAACTGGGATGTAGAGCTGCATATGGTTTAACACGTATAACTGTAACCCTTTTGTATACGCATGTATGTAAAACAAAATACGTTCGCTCTACATTGAAGGGTCGTAATTTCTGTAGCAGTACTTCTGCGGCGATAGTCTGATAGTAGAGTGAATTCCACAACGCCTTATGGCCAGGAATTCGAGGACACCGCTGTGTTCTTACTACGAGGTTGTCGATTGACTGGAAACGCAAGGATCCACATTGTGCTCAATATGATGCTACAGTTATGAGTAAGGAGTAAAACAAACATCTGGTGTGATCTGGAGCGTCTTTTGGAAAACATTGGCCACCATAGAGGGAGAATCTGCCATTTTTCTTTTGTGGGGAACTCGACCCGGAATGTAAGAAGGCGAGAGACTCGTGACCATTTAAACGATCTTTTGATGACTAGCACTTAGTGAAACATTGATAATATGATGTAGTTCATATTCCTATCTGTCAATATAATGGCATGCGATCCGATTGTGATATGGAAATGAAATGTAAATGAAACAATAATGTAGTTTAAAGACGTAATAAAAAATTAAACACCAATCTCAGACCATTATGTGAAAATGCCCACATAAACTGAAACCTTACCATTCTTCGCCATTCTAAGCTCGCCAGCGCGCTGGCGTTTTTGTTAAGTCGCGGCCGTTATACACAGGTCAGCTCTATGTGTCTGATTGGCAACGTCCAGCGGAGCACTGATTGGCTTTTACCAAGAATAGGATATCGAGTTAAACAGTCCGATGATGACCTGACTTACCCGACGGATGCAGGCAATTAGGTCCATTGTATCTCTATGATATTTTCTGCTTGATTGATATTAGTCAGCCGAGCTAGAATATAAAACCAACCGGATCATAATGTTTACGTGCAGTTCTGTAATTGTTCCTACTGATAAAAAGCGTAGCTATGTTTATTCAATGATATGATGATGCCCAAGCACTTTATTTCTTCAAGACAATTTCGAATACATTACTCAGGATTAATTTCTGAGACCCAATTTAGAATTGAACTTTTTTCATTGCCGAAAAGTCGCAGCATCTATACGGGCCAGTGCGGTTTTAATTATAGATGGAGGAACGCCTCATGTGCATATGACCATGCTGTATCTTCAGTCTACATCCTATTTTAGCTGATTTACAGTAACAGTAAGCAGTTACCGTTACAGCAACAGTAAGAAAAAATCCGAAGATCTGACCGCTTCTAGTGTCATCATCTCGGATCAGCAATAGGGCATGGTTCGAACATAGTGTCACGATGTAAAGTAGAAGGTAATGTTTTCGTATCTTGACCACCATTCAATCTATCGCTACTGTAGTCCCAGAAACACGCAGATATATTCCAAAAAAAACCCTCTGCAAGTAATCCTACGAAGATTGACCGACAATTAACCGGTTAAAAACAAATATTCGTGATCTTTGGTAGTTATTATTTACTGGATTGTACGTGAGAATCGAGATGAACAAACTATGGATCTTTTGAGCGTTGAACTCTTTGTATTGGCAGACTTTCAATCTTTAGTCAAGATACAAGTCGTTAAGCAGGAGGGTTTACAACGTTCAAACGAATCATTTATCTAATGTTTAATTTTTAACCAATAAAAGCCTTAAACAATCTAATAGTAGTATATCCTCTATTTTTCTTCCATGAAAATCCGCCTCCTACCTACTAAATCCTGAGTTGTCACAGGTGCGCGAACAGTATCCTGGTGATCACAGAATTACACGAACACGGCAGGTCACTTCACGCATAGATATCACCCACATACGAAGAAGCTGATAAATGCTTAATCAGATATCGATCAGAGATGTTAAACAGACTTCGACGTCGTACACGTCTTCGAACTCTTAAATCCGACGAGTTCTCCGATACTTCAGCGTCCTGTGTAAGACTCACTCGGTCACTCCTGACGACGTTCTCGCTGACTACCGCACAATCACGCCGAATTAGGTGGCTTCGCTTTTCGCTAAGTCTCGCTTGCCTGAAACCTACCCACTCTCCTCGATGTGCCGTACACTTAAACTGTCACCACGGTGGCTCTTAGTCAGAACTTTTATCGGCACAAAGAAAAAGCCCTTTCCTATCTCTCCCGATGCCCCGCAACCGCGTGAGTCGTTCGGCGTCAATGTGAGCACTATGGTGGGGCGCTTTTTCCTTCCCATGCGTTCACTGCGGTATGTGACGCTTATCGCCAGCAACCCCCACCATCCGTCGCGCTGTCGCTGGATCTGTCGAAAGCATTGGACGGCCATGGTCTTCTCCCTACGACCGCGACGATTCCATACCCAATACGGCTACCGCCCCAGTGGAGGAAGCCTTGGAAGTCTTTTGTTCGACGTTTCTGTGCGCCGTTTTTCGCCACCGGACGAACCGCCCGAAAACGAGATAGAAAAATGGATGCAAGTGGTAAAGAGGATGAAGAAATATGACAGCAAAGGCAGCAAAGTATGGCGGGCCGGGGCGCTACCGAAAGAAATTGATCTACATCGGATTCCCTACGGGCGCCAAGAAGAAACGGCAGTCGTAGGGTAGGTGATGATGACATATGCCCTCGTTCATTGTGATGGCGGCTTCGTCTTTTTACAGTATCGTTTCATTGGAACCCCGTTGTGGCTGCTATCGGACCCTAAATGAGCCCCTAACATTGCCAGAAATCGAAAACCACGCGAAAAACATCTGGTAAATGTTTCTACCTTTACTCAATGTCGGAGGACGTTTTACAACTGAGATACATCCGGACGCAACGACAACCTTAAGCAAATACGTGAAAGTAGATATGACCGTAACGAATATGTAACCCTACATGGGTCGTCAAAGGAAACTGAAAGGCTGTATCGAAACTTCGTTAAAAAAGAAATATCCATATTTCAGAAAGTATATTCGAACATGCATCCATATAGACGCAAGCAGATACATGCACGCAACAAGACACACGTACGTACACAGCGACGCATACACACTTCCGAAAAATGCATTCACAGATTTTTTTCTAGTAGAACTGCCGCAAAGACACAGAAGCTTGAGATGTACATATTCGATTATTGTTGTTCCTGTTTATGTTAACACTAAGTCTGTGCATAACGCTTGCAGATTACGGGCGGTTACAATAGCGATAGACATTATGCAATAAGCGTTAAATCTAGCGTGTTGGAGCGACATCTTGTTAATATAATACGAAGGAAGTATCTGCTATAAGGTGTGCTACCGCAATTATATTAATATAGCAGCTTGACAACCGTCCGTGCGGTAGCAACATCCACGATAAAAATCTGTGAAAAAGAAACGGAATCGAGATCACTAGTGGTAATCTGATCCGTGAGAAAAATTTCGTCAGTTCGGAAATCACGATGCAATCTATTCAAATACCGTGTTTCTGTTGACTAATGTTGATCCCCTCCGTTTTTTAAGGTACAATACACAATACAATTGTGGCTTAATGAAAATATGTGGCATATGCACATATTTTTCCATGTAAGGCACCATTGTCCTTGCACTGTAAGTTTTCTTAAAGGGATTAGGTTATCCGTTTGTTAATGTTAAACGTTTTAATGAACAATGCACGCGAGCAAATAAGGCACAAATGCCTTACGCGTAATCTATGGCAAACATTGACCGATTGAGCCAAACGTTAAACCTATGTTCTCACATACTCATGGATGCTTCTATATCATATGTTCCTTCACATCTACGATTCTGGCGTAAGCACCGAACCAGCGAATTAAGTCAATTGTTCCGTGATTAGATAAATCGCCTCGCCAAATTTAGGCTGAGGGAAAGACACAAGTCTCTAAAATTCTTTGAAAATTTTCTCAAAAGATATAGGTACCCAGACGCGTGACAATTTACGAATGCGCTTTACGAATAAAACATAACCCTAATCCTTCTTGAAGTTTGATAGCCCATGCCAATTGCTTACGCAAAGGCGCCAGCTGTCATTCACAGAATAACATTAAACAGTCAACTACGAAGACCCAGCTATTTACGGTTTAGACTCGTTGTTCTCAGATCGATAGGAATAGTGGCATTAAGGTCCCGCTCTTCGGCCTCGAACGAACAAGGCATTCGCCAAGAAACGCATTTTACTTTACGAGCTAATTTAAACAAATCGTAAGGCTGTTGACGATCAAGGCGCGGTTAAATCGTTCGAAGAGCTTGGACTTTCCATAGATTTGTCGATATTTTTCATTCTGTTTTTAGAGCTACCTTGATTCCGACGGCCGATTGTGGCCGTTCCACTGTCGATTTTCCCCCACCTTACTCCCTGCTGACAAACAAGTTACGAATCCTTCCAACCTTCAGCAGTTGTACAGACCGAAGTTAGCCTGTACACTCCCATTGCCCTACCTACGCGTTATCGCTTACACCCGCCTCATTATCATTATGGCTAGCGGGTAGTAGATATTGTCTCGACAAAGGCCAGTCGGTAATAGCGATCGGTCACTTTCAGCTCTTGCAGCCCTTGCAGGCATGCGGAGGTTTGCCCGTCAGGTGTTTCACCCCAATCGACAAACAAAGCGCTAAGTGCAAAGGGTATACAAAGCATAATAAGTGAAAATGGTGAGATTTTCCTTTCAGCAAATCATTGCAGGTATAAGATACCCGATTTCTAACGTTCATCGGGTGGGAATGAAGGTTCTGGCAGATGACGTTGCAAAAGGAAGGTTCATTTTATGAAAAAGAGTTGAACGCAAAGGTGAGAATTATCTAGTTATCGGCAAGAGTGGCCGGGGACCGACAATGTAAATAATGATCATTAAGCGAATGAACGACACCACCGGGAGCTGATTGAAGAAGAGGCCCGGTCTTGTGCTTACCCTGGTTATGACTCAATGAAATGAAAACAATCCGGTTTTCGCGTTATCTATATACTGTGAAGTCGTTCGATGTAGAAAGAGTGCTAGAAATAGCTGGGAGGTTTTCCACATGGATAAGTGTGTAGTTCACGCGGTAACCGTTGGTGTTCACAAAATCATGTTCGTTTGGTTATGACGGAGGTAGAAAAGGTTCACCCATTTGAGCGCAAATCTGGTAATGGAAGGTATCTGAGACCAACTAAAACGATCTCACAAAAGGTCCAAGCTAGAGTAGGTATATTTGTCAGCAAATAACCATAAGTCAAACTTTTTTCTAACTTTAGAGGCCCAGCTGACATTTTGCGTTTATGCTCTATGCCATGGCTGGAATACATTGAAGGATGCAACTTCAAATCAATAACCCAAATTTTTAACCCCAATATTTCTCATTTTCAGGAAGTTTAGTTGGGAACCTCAAGCTGCACAAGTATGAACAGGTTACAATGTCGCGTGTCATTTAACCTCTTCATTCTCACTTTAGAAAGGTGTGATACAACATAAGATCATGCAAATTACTAAGTCCGCAACGTGAGTCTTCTTGACATAGTGTTATCAGCTGAATTCTATCTCATAGCTTAGAGTTGTCCGTAACCGTCAGCATTTGCCAAGTCGAACCTCGTGTGTATCAAAATATTTCATCGATAGAAAGTGATAGATAATGGCCCTCGTAGTCAAGATTCTATATAAAGGTACCACATGGCCCACGGTGCCGTCTTTAATAATTTGTTTACATTTCCACATTTAGACACTCAGGTTATGCAGCTATCACTAATCAAGTCGGCATTAGCTGGTATCGCAAGACCACACGTTGCTGTGTTCATTAGCGTTTCATGCGCATTTGCGGAATGTACAACGAACGCAAATGTGCTGCATTGTGGCTTCCAGATAAAGCAAGAACTAAAGGCCCGTAATACTTATGCAAGAAAATTTGTAATCGTTAGTCCGTCATGTTCCGTCAGAAGTCTCAGCCGATCTACCGTAATCAAGGAAGCCCCGATTCACTGTACGGCAGATCCAGTCCTCAGCATTGCGACCCTTTCATTTTTATTGTGCCCCCGAACTCCGAAGTCCGGAGGTACGACCCCACCCACAGAATCTTTCGGCCATTCATCAACGCGCTGGTCATCAGCTCAGCGTTCATTTACGGCCAATGCTGGCACACCATCGCAATCCGACTATGGCGATGATCTGTTTTCCGAAAGGATTATACACTCGCGCTCGTCCCTATAGCGCAATTCAGGGCAGTCACCGGGGGTTCCTGGTGCATTCCCATAGCGTTTAGGACCCTGTGTTAAATACAGGACGGAATCGCTGTGCCGACTAATAAATACGGTAGGGACAATATGAACAACATTCGTTGGACTGGGACGCCGATCAACAGAGCAGCATCGTCGGCCGCAAATGCTGACTGGCGGTGAGTCGATAGTGGCGATTCTTCCGCGCCATTTGATCGAAGTTATTTGAAATGTCTAAATGACTCTTTATCTGCGGCACAATAAAGGGCTGTCACCTGGTATTGAGCTGTTCTCTCACTTCATTTACAGATATATTTATATAAATGTGTTTGCATATACGTTTAAATTAATCTTTGTATCGGATCATTTTCCTCTTCTTTATTGGTTCATATTCTCTTCTGCGCCACTTACCTCAAGGAGGAACGGCACCTTTGAAGCCTTGATCATATGTCCGGTCCGTCACGTCGGTGGGCAACGTTTGCGCAGTTGGCGGGAGGTGAACTTTGCTAACGGCACCGCGTGCGGCTGGTTAGCCTAAGCGATTCCGCTAGAAAAGAAAGAAAAACAAGAAAAAGGCTTAACGACGCAGCTGTAGAGTAGCTGGGGGCCTGAATGCCCCCTTCTGCTGGCCTCGGTCGGCTGAGGTCGGGCATCGGGGGTAGTAGGGCGAGTGATAATGGAGAAATATCTTTACCATTGTATGAGGTCAAAAAGTTATCTGGCCAGATAAGTGCTGAGGAAGTGCTTATACAGTTTTTGCAAACAAAATCATTTTACAAGTCCAGGTAGCTGCCGGCCTGGGTCCAATCATTAATTTTAATATTTATTTTTAGAAGCCTTGGTAGTGACAGTGTTCAGAAGATAGCTCTAGTCGTTAGAAGACATCTTACGCTGGTGATTCTGTTTGTATTCAAAGTGTTCAAATGAAAAAAACACTTCTGTCCATTGGGAGCATTTGGATTCATTAGTTATGCATTAGACGATGCTTCAATAAACCATCACCCTGAGTGAATTCCGGAAAGTGACCGGTACTCGTTAACTTAACGCTTATGGATGTTCACTACATTGGCATTTATTTTGCTTCAGCCTGAAACATTATTAAGTTTTGTTATTAAGTTGATGTTAGTTCGTATGCTCTCCCTAACCTATTATTAAACCATTCTAGTTCTCACACTAAAAATTTTTATTCGCACAGCAAGACCGTCTGGTCAAGCTAACTCTCTTCGACTTATTGTCCAAGCTGCTTTTTATGTCAAGTCAGTTAATATTCTTTAGAGCGTTCCAAATCCCGCCCCGCTTTAAAATAGCATTAGCGCAAGCTGACGCTAATGCTCACTAACGCCCACAGCTGAGTGATCTAGATTAGCTAGACTGGATAAGCGAACTGAGTGGAGCCATCAGAAGAATAGTCTGCAAAATTACGAAATGTGTATGCAGAAAAACAAAAACGGAACGTTGTCCCTGAAAGAGTCGGAGAAGCCGAAGTTGGCTCGATTTTCATTTAAGTCTGGTATTTTCCATTACTCAATTATATTCATTTTTCAACTTTACATGATCTTTGCTGGAACCTTGAGTGTCAACTGATTGTAATTTCTGAAATAAACTACTGCCTGCACTTTAAAAGCGCGTATTGAGATCTTCTAAATGTAACGATACCAAGGTCATTAGGGAAAGCGTAGATATACTACACGGGTTCGATTCCCGCCGTTGCACATTTATATATTAATCTAGTGCTTCGCCTTCGCTTATAAAGTAATGCGATACCGTAGACGTTAAATGTTGGCTGATAGTCAGCCCTAAAAATATTTAGATGTGCTAGACGCTTGTTTTTAGAATAGATATTGCGGTACGATTGTTTTTGGCGTATGCTTCAGCGACAACCGTATAATAAAGATTGGCATCAGCTAGCAACATGTACGCGGTTTACCGTAGAAGGGATATATTGTAGATTCTACATTTGTCGGCCAGAATTCCATAATAGCCTCGTCATCGTTTTGGCCAACCTGTAATGAGCTGTGTATTTGACGAATGCAATGGGACTTCTTCTAGACGTAGTGTAAAACGTAAACATAATTATCGTATCGATTTTCATCTTCTCTCTTCAAAACAGTTGAAATAATAAGACTTTTATGTGGTGCCGATAACAGACGGTACTTCTGGCTAAAAATTTTGCTCACTAAACTACTTTGCCCACTACACGTTTGCACTTTGGTCGGTTTGATTCTTCTTGTTCTGATTCCCGTTACCAACCCATGAACCCACATTACCGATTAGGACATCTTCTTATTTCATATTTTTTTAAAGCTGACCATCAGCCAACATTTAGCGTCCACGGTAGCAGTTTTTGCATTACTTCGTAAGACGGACCCCATATAAATCTAAATGTACACCGGCGGGGATCGAACCCGTGCACCTACGTGTCTCCTCCAGTCGCTAGGCGCATAGGAATGCACTAAGCCACCGAGCTCGACAGGACATCTTCTTAATAGCTCGCTAACCGTACGCGAAAGGAAAGGCCGACGCGTTCCAACCGAGTTCATCCGATATCGTCGCGCGTCATCACGAACCCTCGATAGACTTTGGGCAAGGCAAAAGTCGTTCTGTTGGCGCTGACGTGAGTAGAGATTATCGCCGAATCTAAATCAAGCGATTACGCACCGACTGCCTGTCCGTCGAGAGCCGCTGCCGCTGCGCGACTGAGTGTCAGGCGCACAAATTATACAGTTCAAATAGATGGTTCGAGCGATTACCTGCACGTCTCTTTCTAGAGTGCATATATACGGAGTCGTTTAGGTTCAACAGTACTGACTCGGAGCGGGGTTGATTTATTGTAAAATGCACCCTTTCATTTCGGCATCTCCAGCATGGTACCAATACGTCTGCATAGTACTTCTGCTCCGAAAGAGGGCTAACCACGGGAACACGATTTCAAAAAACACATATGTTCGCATGCGCGAATCCCGCATTGAAGTTGTTTACGCGGACGAAATATCAACGCAGCAGCCAGCGCTATCAAGCAGAGTTTACCAGACAGCTGTCCAGCGACAGATAGAGATACACTGTTGCGAATAGCGTGCGAGCAGACATTGCAAAACGAAGCGAAATCCGAGAACCCCGCAGCGCCGTGGCGGCTGGACTAACACCCCAACGGCGAGACGAGCGACTCCCTCACTGTTCTTGAAAAGCGGCGTTGATTCGAACCACGTAACGGAGGATGACGCCGTTCATACATAGAACGTCGAATAGGCCTCGTTTCTTCTTTCATCTTCAAAATATCCGCACATCTCGGGCCATTGCGGCGCTGTGAGTGTCATCAACGGGCAAAGTAACCACCGTGTATAGAGCAATGGGCCCACCAGGGGCCAAGCGACGCTCCAACAACGACATCCATACGGGTTTTCTGTTCAGTCGTTCGTCGACTGGAAGCCACGCACGTCGGCCATGTCCACGATGACTTTCCGAGTTGCGGTCGCTCTATGGGCCTGCGTGTTGCTACGTGCCTCTGACGCCGTTGAGGAGGCCACATGCATGATTCGTGTGGCCGACTACAACGACGTCGCCGTCGTGCCCGAAAGCTACCGTGTTCTGCTCCGCACAGAGTTCAAATCGCAGGGGTTCTTCTCGAGGTTGATTGGCAGAAAGGCCAATCAAAAGTTTAAAGGAAATGTGACCATGGCGTTCAATGCGGTCAAGGCCGCGCCCAATATGACGTTGCACGCGGTGAACATCGAGCTGTCGGACGCTGAGTACCGGAAGTTGCCCAGGGGCGATTGGAGACCGTTGAGCATCGCCATGGATCCGCAAAAACAGGTGGCGGTCTTCTCGCCAAACGGAGGCATTTCATCAGGGCCGGGCGAGTTTCGGTGTAAATTCAAAGGCAAGATGCACTTCGGACTGGCGGAACCTGGACTGCAGATTGTCAACCTCACTGGCCCAGACGGGACGCAGAGTGTCGGCGTCATGTCGAATTTCCTGCCCGAAGGTGCCCGACGGGTGTTTCCTTGCGTGGACTTTCCGAAATACAAGGCGAAGTTTGCGTTGAGCCTCGCTGTGCCCAAGAATCTCGAGGTGTTCTCAAACACGGAACAAGTCAGCGAGGTTTCGCTGAAGGACGATTACAAAATGGTGACGT
This sequence comes from Tropilaelaps mercedesae, assembly GCA_002081605.1. NCBI lineage: Eukaryota > Metazoa > Arthropoda > Arachnida > Mesostigmata > Laelapidae > Tropilaelaps > Tropilaelaps mercedesae. The sequence continues at coordinate 15,437 of MNPL01007550.1, read as the reverse complement.
TTGCGGAGACGCCGGCCATGTCGACGTTTGCATTGGGTTTCGTCGTAGGCAAATACCACTCGGAGACGCGGAACCTTCCCGGGGGTGTGCAACTGCGCGTTCTAATCAGCCACGCACGAAAGGATTTCTTCGGGAACCTAAAAAACGCTTCGGACGCTGTGCAGACGATGCTGCCAGTTCTTCAGGACTACACCGGAACGCCTTTGCGTAAGTTCAGCATAATAATCTCTAAAACTGGTACCGTATTATCGTAGAACGAAGAGAGCATTAGAGCATGTGCTTTAAAATAAATTATGTTGCCAAATGATAATAAATTATGCCAATATGTTGCATTTACAGCGGGACCGGCGAAATTGGACATCATCGGGGTGACCGCAGGCTTACGAACGATATCCACCTACGGACTATTAATCGTCCCAGAGGATATACTTCTCTCGGAAAATTGGAACTATCGACAGGATAACAGCTCGACACCAGAGATACGACTAAAAGGTTTTGATTCTTGTCTTGTACGTAAAACGCACGAGGTTGCATTCAAGGTCTGTACACTATGGAAAATTAACTTGTGAGTCCCGGTCATGCTGAAGGTTAGTCCTTCAACACAAAGGCGAGATTTCATGTGTGGAGGAACAACGCATTTGTATTGTTATTATAGGTCATTTGGCGTACGCACTTGCTAAGGTGTGGTTTGGTGCGGATATCACTCCGGAGTACTGGGACAACATCTGGCTTTCTGAGGGCGTTTCCACTTTCCTTTCTGAAATGATCAACAGCAGACTACAGCCACCTCGTACACAGTGGATCAAGTACGACAGGTCGGTTGAATCATGACGAAATAGAGCATATACCGTAGAGGGGCCTGCTGAACAGTTTATAGGTGACAAAAGAATGAGAGGAAATCGGTGTCCTCAAACAAGGCCGACAGAATAAACAATTTTCTATAGATTTTTTTAGTTCGACCGTTCTCACGGCACTGCGACGGGATAACTCGTCATTCAGGCATGTCGAAAACAAGCACAGTGTAGGTTAAAATCTATCTTTTGTTGCAGTCCGTAGTCGTCGGATAATGTCCTTATTCTATCCATTGTCGTCGTGCTCATTTTTCCGGCTGCCATTGTGTTGCATGTTGCTGAAGCACTGTCCACCGACAAAGAGTTCCACCAAATAACCGACCAGCATCTATCAAAAGATTTGGCAAAGAGTACCGCCCAGATATCACGCAAATAATGCGCGTCTATTTCAGAAGTGGCTGCTGGTTGACGTCCATGGCCACTTCTGCTAGAGTCGCCTACGTCATTTATGTGTGTATTCTGTCGTTTCATTGTTGTTGTATTTTATCTTTCGTGTAGAATGATGACAGATACATGCATTAAATTCCGAATCATTGTCTCACCGCAAACCTGATTAAAATGCGTAAATGTTTCATAGATAGCTTACAAACCTAACCCGGCGATCAACAACCTTGGTCGTTTCCCATTCAATCTAATTCGCTTTCCGGACCATCGTTAGCATCGAACTAGCTGATTAGCCTGACCTATGTCGGTTTCACAGAGCAGTTATATTTATCTCCATGACACATGAAAAGAAAATCCCTACTATTTCTTCAATGTTTGATATCCTTACCCATGTCACCAGGTCACCAATAAGACGTATGAATATCCTCGACCAGATCAACGATTCACCGGTGAAATTCACGTTTGTGGAACCGGACAGTGTAATGCATTCATCGCTCGTTAGACTGGCGACTCAAGGCAAGGCCTCCCTGTACCTCTGGATGCTCTATCAATTCATTGGCGACGAACAGTTTAGGAAAGGAACCAAATTATATGCCTCGAAGCACAAAGGTGGCCTGGTCAAAGCCAAGGACTTTGCCAAGGATTTTACGGTACGCCTCTTGTTTGTTAACACGTAGTTTAGAGGTCTCATGTCGACCTTACACCGGAAAACCGTAGCTTCTTGTATAAGAGCAAACCTAATTCCTTCTCAGAAACGAACTTCGGTCTAATTTATCGTAGGAATAGGTAGTAGACAAGCTGCAGCTACTGTACACGTCGATGTGATTACTCGACTAAATCTACGAAAAACACGGCTCTGTCATATGTGTACATTTGTTACGAACAGACCGAGCAAGGACACACTATTCCACCGCGTTATGACGCTCTTGCTATCAATAGATGTAACCTCACCGTCATTCCAAGAGTATGTTTGTCAATTTCTTTGCGCTCTCGTGGAAATCAACGACCCATCTCCAAACGTTAGAAAACTTTAGACGTTTCTCTTTAGACGCATCGATTATGATAAAGACATTGGTCGCCTCCCACAGGAGGCTACCGGTGTGCCCGCTGATTGGCTAAGACAAATCGTCTCCTACCGCGGTTCGGTTACCCTTCACGTCGACTGCGAGCAGCAGGGCAACAATCGAATACTCAAGCTTCGTCAGATCTACTTCCGTAAAAGGACGCTGCCGTGCCCACGAAATGACTCCATCTGGGCGTTCCCCGTCGTTGTCGATACTGAAGATGGTGGGTATTACTAAACCCCTTCCAGTTTTTATCGACGTGTAGATTTGTGCGGTCAACTCAGTAGGCGAACCCGAAAGAGAACTATGTAGCATTTAGTGTAACCCATGCATGTACCCTTGAATGATCTCTCGACATGAGCGGTGAGCCGTTCGCGTTTCAGGCATTGAAGGGTGGTGCCCTGATTTAAGTGCGTCGGCAAAAGAAGCTAAGCTTTTGGGGGCGCTGGGGCAACCTACCTCAGCAGAAATATTTTTCTGCATTTTCTCTAAAGCCAGCGAATCCAATGGCGATTTATCTCTTTACATTATTTTTGGTTAGCGTCTATATGGTAATAGTCAAATGCGCTTATCCCATTATATACATTTAGGCAAGACTCATCATCAAATGGTTGACCAGCCCTTAACGACGATAATTGTTCCGGGTGTGGCATGGAAAACGAAATGGGCTAAGCTCAACCAGCTGACTAGTTACTACCGCGTCCTTTATTCGGAAAACTGCTTAGAGAACTTCGGTCTCTATAAAGGTCTTGGCTCAGTCAAACACGACTACGATCTCCGAAGTAAGGAAACTCCACTTTGTTCCTCGCTCCTTAACGACTCTAACGACTCTAACGACGAATTCTATGTGAATCATATACGTTTAACCTTCTTGGTGTTGGTGATTAGTCATAAAGTCTCGTAGAGGAGCATGGTACTCAAGACAATACAACAATGGACATTTTTGCAGTTTTTTGTGTCTAATTTAAAGTAAGCTTGGGGTACGACTATTCCAGCTATAGGTTCTGTTACATAATTTCAATTCTTTTTTTGCGCATCTGAAACCGTTTGCTTAGGCACTGCTGGCAAAATTAGTCCGTACGAGAAGCTAATGATTCTTGACGACCTCAGCTACCTGGAGAACCTGTACCGAAGAGTTGTGGTGCGGCCCGACGATTCAGAAGCAGCCAAACTAACGGATCACTATGACTTCACGAGAATTCGTAATGGAATCCTACAAGCCGGTGAAGCTCCTGCCGCCGGTTAAGGACCAGTCAACATCAAGATTTACCCGATGGCAATCATATGGCGATTATTTTTACAACACATTTGTAAGTCTGAAGCCATATGCTATAACCTTTGACATGACCTCGTACTGATAATGACCCAATAATAAAAAGCAAAGTGATGAAAAATTTAGCGTGCTTTGTATGTGCTTTTTCCATTAGCCCCGACTCAACTTAGACGGAAAATCTTTGCAACGGTTTGGGAGCATTAAATACATTTGCCGTTTCGCAAGTTCACTCGACAGGCCGCATAATTGAGACAAAAATCCAGCTATAGACACTGGTTAGAATAAATGTATTTTGAATAGTCGCATAAACTGTGCGTCCTGCAACAATATTGGCATTGGCCCCCTTTCAAGCGTCTAAACTCATTTCAACATCTGATGTTCCAAAAGATAGAACCAAATACGTACGTTCTCGTATAAGCACAAAATAATAAAGTGCACATCTGCAACGGGTGTCGACGTTCCCAAATCAGTCTTGTACTGGAATGGCAAGACGTTCCTTCTTCGGACCGTGCGATTCGGAGTAGAATTGGAGTCGAAAGTAAAGAATTGAACGAAGTTTTCATTGTACAATATAAATTTCCTAAAAGGTCTACTACCACTCATTCTAATACTCAGATCCTTGGAGGACTCCTTAATTGACGCGTCTAAACCTCGGCTTGACGGGCGACAGCCGCCATCATTACTCGACGTAGAGAACTACCCAGATGAATCGAATTACTTCCGAGTACAGTCACCTTAATCAAAAAACGAGAATCATTACGCTCAAGGATGTCTGACTGGTGGAATTTATTTCAAAATGCGGATTGGCCGTTATATAAGTTTATTGAGTGTACACAGGCATGTCTGCCCAATTCCAGACATCGCCATTACACGGTAGCCTTTGTTCTCTAGCCGGTCTAATACCTCACATGGTGCGTACCTGGTACGGTATTCCTCACTAAAATTCGCACAGATGTAATCGTACGTAAGCGGGCTATTGTAGAGAATAACAGCCTTGCTGGCTATGGTCAAGGCTGACCAAGGCAGTTCGGATCCGAAGGGCGTCACATACCCTTTGTATGTTTTGGTCACTTAGGGTACTGGACGTAATGAGGCTTTGAACGTAAGGCGGCGAGGGTTTTCAAATAATTTAAACCACGAAAAAATTGTTACTCAAAAAGCTCAGTTATTTCTTTAATATGAATTACAAACACTTCAGTAAATGCCGACCACACAGAAAATGTTTACAAAGAATGTTTAAGCAGAACTATTCATCAAACGGAAACTCAGAATGTACATTTTGAAAACAATAAGCAAACATCATTGACAGTTTTGGCAAGACTGGATGGTCACGCTTCGATACAATGACGTGCATTATCAATAAATTAATTTGTCATAGAGCAAAAAAAACGTATGTTTAATAAGCTCACAAATTATTCCCTAGCTGCTTGATCCTCTCGGCTTCAAGGTAGTTCACATGTTCGGAGTCGCCGGTAGCATCACACTCAATCGCGTGACCTACTTCCTGTGAATGGGAACATGCATATTACCAGATCACTCTTAAATAGTAAAAATTTTCCCAGCTTTTTGGTTTGGGTTGTCTTCTATAATGAGGCACAAATCAGGAAGTAAATACACAATGACGAATGAGTTTACATTCCACTGGACAATAAGTAGGCCCTACATAATCGTTAAAAATTTTTCCGAAGGCACTTTTAGGCGAATAATAAACTGCAGAACCTGAAAGCCGCTCGCCTCATAACCGTCAATATGTTTCCTTTAACAAAGACATATGCATTTCTTAATTCGGCGAAATTTTGTCCGTTCTTTAGAACAATCTGTTTGTCGACTTGATAGATGACACGATATGTCAAAATTCCGCTCAAACACTGGTTTTGCCGATGTTCGTGGCTCGTAGCTAGATATACAGGGTGATGTGTCCTTGTTACAAACAGGATTCCTACGAGAATGAGAAATCGAACACCAGCAAAATTACAAAAAAATACAGAAATGTGAACATTTAGCTCTAACAAGTAGCGGAGTCAACTACGGAGTATCTCAAAAAGCTTGCGAATACATATATTTGCCCGGACCGTATAAACAAAAAGGAAGTTTTTCGGAGTCCACATGTACACCCATTTGAAAATATGGACAGTTTTTGTGGGAATGCACGCCCGCATGTGAGCATTTTTTGTGTGAATGCAGCATAGCGTAGTATTTGCCTGCATGACTCTTCAAAGGTTTAATGCATCCATCCGCCATCCATTATTTTTTGTTTCTAGTCTTCCAAAGAGCTTTAAAATGCTAGCCACAAAGCATGTTTCATCCTCTGTTAACGGTATGCAACGAATAGATGTCACCAAATTTTCAACGAACATGACCAGAGCGGTTCAACTATGTTCCCAAAACGTACCACTCGAACTTGAGTAGATACAAAAACATGATTAAGACGCCCGTTCTGTCCACACCTCGAATCCAAAAGACTTTGGAAAATTTTCCGAAAACGGGGCTACTTCACTTGTGTGCTTCGTCGGTATAAAAGAACTGTCTGTTTGCAACCATACGTCGCTGATAATAATCAGGTGACTTGGTTCTCGCTTGACATGAAGGGGAAAACGAGGAGGCCACAGTGCTGCTAGCTTATCAAGCTGATAATCAAAAGAAATTGGCTAACAAAGCGGATATGTCACAAAAGTATCACACAACGACAGACCCAACAACATGATCATGTGATTTTGCTCTGTGCACGTAAGCGTTTGTCTCGAATGGCATATGCGAGTTATGCGGAAAATATGTGCCCAGGCGTTTTGTATGTTGAACAGTTTAGCTACATTGGATTGTCGAAGAGACGCTACAAGTTTTAAGCTATATCACCACTTGACAACTGACACGCATACTTAGTATCTAATAGACCATGATCAATTTTATCCTCTCTAAACTCTCTTTTTCAATAGTTAACCTTATTTTATTTTTTCATAATATTAACTCATCATATCTATTTATACTAAATTTAATCTTATGAACTTTAACCCTATTTCAATGATGACGAGATGTCATTCGAGAAAATTTATTCCAAGGAAGTCATACAACCTTTTCTAGAAAATTTCAAAATAGACATAATATTATTTATTTGTAGAGAAATTTTTTTCATTATCGGATTTTTTTATCTTTTTCCATAATTCTCGCGAAGCATTTACTAGGCGTTTTTGACACCTGTATCCTTTATAAATTTCCCTAAGAACGGCTGTAAATGAATGGTTCTCATAGATCAGTTTAGTTGGATAAAGTAAAACAATACTATAAATGTGATATTTTTCATGTCGTTTAGTTTTGCTTGTCACCTTGTTACCATCAAGCACACAGAAACTTGCCTATCAATTATTTAGGAGTCACGGTGAGCTTTGAGAGAGCAGCTTTGACAAGCTCGGTTTATTTTAGGTGAAGCTGTGTGCACCTCTGGCATAAACGGGTGACAGTTGTAGAACTATGCGTATCAAGCAAATAAGCAATTAATAATATTTTGTTACAGCTGCATTTTAATCTTATCTGGTACTATCTGTGTGCGGAATGCTTAGTAAAAACGGCATCGAATCCACAGACTGCCTTTTATCCATGCAGCGCTTTTCTACAAGATTCTTAACTTTCCTAGCTCCAACGTTATGTATAACTAACCTAGGCGCGTCACTTCTCGGGACTTGGTATCCTATTCGCTCTGATCAATTCTTTATCACCAATTAATGTTGTGATTTCTATAAAAAATTGTCTTTAGCTTATTTCAATTAATTCGACCTGTTTCTTAAGGCACACGACAATTTCCTTTAAGGTTCCGTTGAATTTTGCTTCCAAATTCTGTTATACTAAATATGCTATATTATTTAGCTCACATTGAGCCTTATCTCTACTGAATTAGATCGTGAATGCATCTGCTTTAAACGGCATTATCAAACCACCTCCAATCCCTCGCCGGCTGCTGCAATCACTTCAGCTACTTTTTAGGCATACTTTCCTCTACGTCACGCCATGAAAATGATCAACCTTTTTTGAACAACCTGTTTCATTGCGTTTTATTCTTTCTCCTTTTGTCACCATTTGTTACTTGTCTGCCTTGGCTGTTTTATTCGGTTCCTCCAGCATCTTCCGCTTTACACACGGAAGACATGCGTTCGCCTTGTTCGAATTCCTTTTTGCATCCCCATAAATTATACAATCGACTTCGATACTATAGGTAAATATTGACTCGTTCGCTACATATGCAAGCGTTCATAGTATAGAGCATAAAATTATACCATTTCTCTTTATATAACATCATCTCTTGCTGTCATGTCTACCACATCTACAATGCCATCACATATTTCTTCTCTATCGATTCCCAGCTCCTTCAATATTTGCACTGTCTACAAAGTCTTTTGCACAGTAAAATACGCACGTTGTACATGTATATAATGAGTTCAATTATGAGTCCGCTAGTATCTGGCTAACCTGTTGGCGTGTGGCGTTGACCGCCCCCGCAACCAAGCTCTACAACAGCTAACTCAAGAGAACTACACTTATATGATATATATAATTACAAAAAAACTTGGTAAGATCATGAAGCGGTAACAATAATTATGCATTTTTTTATTCTATGATATCCAAGGCCAACAGAGATACTGTACATTCACACAGGTGCTAAGGTGAGTTGGTCGGTCCGTCCTTTGTGTCAAACCACAGGAAGTTGCAATAGCATTCTCCCTTCTCCGTACACCTGCTGCGCACCTGAAAATCGCAAAAAGCAAAATGTACGATCGAAACGACTGTGAGAATTTGCAATAACAGCTCATGATGATTTTTGGGTAAACTCGAATAGTGCTATGCATCAGAGAACACACTTTGGGCAAACTTGAACAGTGCTCCCAGGTAACTACGCCCCTGCTACAAAACGAATCTCCACGGAAATTGTAGACTATATGCAAACAGAGCACGGCGACCAGTTTTTTTCGCCTTTGAAAGCGTATTGTGCGCGTTCTGAGAAAACAGGAATCGCAAGTTTTTCATAAAGTGCTTCGATACAATTAGTTTTCGTCAAAAAAATATTCAGATTCTCTAATACTAGAGAGAGTTTTTTCTACCTCTTTAGAGCGAGGTCTCTCCTTCCGCCGTCGCTGTTGACAAATCACTTCGCAGTCTGGTAAGATACAGCAGTTGCAGGCCCCTGAAATCAGCCAAGAAGAAATGTCAATGTAGAACCATTCAAGTGAGAATAGCTTTTCAAGTGAAACAGATGCTCAAGAGATTTATGAAGTCTGTACAATAAAAGGTTTATAGACCTATAAGTAGACACCGGCGTGACGAACGAGCCGTATGTTCGGTGTTACCACGCGTAGAAGCAGGTGAAATTTTAAAAATTGGAACTTCAAGTGGCGCTCTTAGCCGTGACTCTAGTCTGACAGCTTATGATTTACTCGAAAGGTAGTTACTGGAATTTAATTACTAAATTTTAAGTTCCTGTTAACGCAATCGCCATGCCAGACTATATTGACTTTATGTTCTCCATCTCTTCATCGTAGTGACACATTTTATGACGTGTGGACGATCGTGAATAAACGATACATCAAATGTACGCAGATGAATGATATCGGCACCATGGCACGAGCTGAAACTTGCTCCATCCAATATATTCTGTCCCACCAGGCAGGCGATAAAGTAACAAGTACTAAAGTAACGGGAAATTTCTCTCTAGATTAATTACGCGTTCGGCAACCATATACTGGTAGTCCGCGTTATTTGCTTACCGCTGGATTTCAGACAGCTAGAGGTTGTCGTGACGTTCTCACCCTTGGTAGCTCCAGCAGCCATGCATTCAGTCTCACAACTCTCCTCAGTGCATGGAACTGTGCTATCGGGCAGAGTGACCGCTTGAGGCAAGCTTCGCACAGCTGCAAATATAGTCGAAGGGCACACACACACACACACGGTCAAACATGAACGAGTAGATGTTATTTTAAGAGTAACTGGGTATGATATCTCGTTACGCTTTCCTACTATCTACGATTTTATTTGAGTGACCTTGCACTACTTTGAACATTTCACACTCTACTGGAATAAGCCAATTATACCAAATGGCTTTGATATATCTGGTGAGCATCAACGGTTGTGTTGAGCATAGATTTGTCACCAGACAATGACAAACACCACAGTTTAACTTTCGGACATAGGACGCTCCACGCAACTTTTTAGTCTACTCCCTATATAGTGCTTAGAAAATGCTGCAGATGTTCAAACATCTAGTCAGATTTCAAAAACACATCGGGTTAATAAATTTTCCGGTTTGAGTCGATCATCTGTCTAGCAGGCGGACCATAGCATGTGCGAAGCGCCCAACACAATCTTCCTTGTGCGTATATATATATATATATATATAGGTATTGACGACAACAGCCATCCAACTCTCTTCAGCCTATTTATGAATGAATATTAAGGCCGCCCACAACAAAATTTAGCCCAGCACGCGTCGCGTGCGGATCACAAACTCGAGACGGATTTCCGTCAGAGGCGCCAACAGCATTGTCGCCTATTAA
>MNPL01007534.1:47432-66893 GCA_002081605.1 Tropilaelaps mercedesae | reverse complement strand
ATATATATATATATATATATATATATATATATGTGCTGAATCAATTCCGTTGCGAGGCTAAACAGGTGAAATTTGGTCAAATCTGTGTACCAACGACCTGGTAAAACTTGGATAGAATGCCCCGTAAGCTGTGTGGTATTTTTATTATTATTAATGGAAACATTTGCAGTTGAGATACCTCACCGTTTTTTTATTATTATTAAGCTGATATAACTAGTTTTCGTATGGGATTCATGCTATGTCCATTATGCTATGTCCATTATTATGATAGCTTTTTTAATATTGATAAGTATTAAACAAAATTGTACGACGACGTAGAAACGAGAATGACGCAGAAATGTATGAGCTCTTCCGCTTTTTCTCCAAAAATAGCACTCCACGGAATTAACCACGCTCGTTCATATCCTCATTAATATTCACGGATTGGAGCAATTGGTAAAGTTTTTTTTAATTATCTTAGTAACGCCTTCCAGGACTTACGAAGTACGCTGTACGCACGTGTTTTTGTTATATATTAAGAACGTATAGCCCTCAACATGGAAGAGCTTCTAATAATAGATTCCAGTTAGATTCCGAACGAAAGCTGATTTTGGCAAATTTACGGTGCAAACAAATAATTGTCCATAAAGGATCTTCTTATTAATGTAAAACAATTAGTTGACATTTGTTGAATTACCCTAGGGTCGTAAACGTCTGCAAATATAAAGATTTAGTCGTTTTGGCCATCGGTGACTAGCGATTAGCACTGCGTCGTAACCTCATATAGGTTTAATAATACAATTACATGAACTGCTGTCTTTTCTGAGCAGATTGTTAACGAAGCGGCTAAGTTTCGTTACCGAACGGGCAACCAGTTTAACGTAGGCTCATTGACCATCCGAGCACCGTGTGGAGCTGTGGGACACGGTGCTTTGTATCACTCACAGATGCCTGAGGCCTATTTCGCCCACTGTCCTGGACTGAAGGTACCAGCCCTATTAATATATCTAGAGTGTCCTATTCTACGAATGGTTACGTAACAAATCAATCGAATGTAATTATATGGTTTTCTTTAATGTGATTATCCTAATATGCTTTGACCATACTAACGTAGACACACCGACGCTTTTGAAGGGGTGACAGGTTTGTAAAGCTATGATAGAGCAGGTATTCAGTTGAGGAACTGCTACTTAGGGCAATTCAAGTATAAATTGCTACGGCCCACCAGTTCGCGGAGTCTCGCACTAACTTCGGGTAAACATACGTTCATATTTAAAACAAATGTCAGGTCAATTCTAAAAAAGGTTGCTTTCCGGTCCGAGTAATTGCAGGTAATTTACTTAGGAATTGCACGAATGGTTATGTGTTTGACTAATTAAAACATTTGTCGGTTCTTTCAGCTCGTGGTACCTCGTGGTCCAACACAGGCAAAAGGACTTCTTCTGTCATGCATACGTGACCGTAATCCTTGCATTTTCTTCGAGCCGAAGATTCTTTACCGGATTGCCCAAGAAAAAGTGCCTAAAGAAGACTATATGATTCCTCTTTCACAGGCGGAAGTTGTTCGATCTGGTAAGAGCCGGTCATTTTAAATATCGACAGCGAAGAAATAACAAACGTGTAGAACTTGAGATCCATGTCTAGAACCACGGGAACCAAAAATATTAGATGCTGTAGAGATATATTTTACTACGTTGCACTAGATGGTACACGATTGACTTAATACCATAAAAGCAGCCGAGAATTCTGTCGAGATCGTATTCAGCTGAGTAAATCTTTCCATGAACGGTTTTTTGTTACAGGTAAAGATATTACATTGGTATCATGGGGTACTCAGGTGCACGTGCTAAATGAGGTTTGCGATATGGCGAAGAAAGAGTTCGGTGCCGAGTGTGAGCTTATCGACTTGCAGACGATCCTGCCATGGGACAAACAAACAATATCTAATGTGAGTCCAACTGCCCGTACGCATACACGCATGAGAGCTTGGCATTCAATACCAAGACGCCTAGAAAGCGAATGTTCACGAACCCGACAAACTGTCATACATTACTTACTAATCAATTATTCCAGCGTGTTGTTAAATTGGCTTAAGGTTAGATTTCTCACAAAAGACTGCCCCGATGTCCCATCTGTCAAAAAATGCTTCCGTTGGATGCATCCATCCGGCTGAATCGTAAAATAATTTGTTGAGCTATTTTAAAGGTAATCCAAAACTGCGCCAGTGATTGTGCTAATAGGCAGAACTAATCATTGGATTTCAGTCGGTGAAAAAAACAGGCCGTCTTGTTGTGTCCCATGAGGCGTCGCTCACCGCGGGTTTTGGTGCGGAGATCGCGGCTTCAATCCAGCAAGAATGTTTCCTCTACCTTGAGGCGCCTGTCGCCCGAGTGGCAGGGTATGACACTCCGTTCCCGCATGTATTCGAGCCATTCTATATTCCAACAAAGTGGAAAGTGCTGGACGCCGTTAAAAAAACGCTCAACTATTGACATCATCGCCATCGTCATCCCCATCATCACCATCTTTATTGGTCAAGATATGGATATTCTCAACAGTATTAGTAATGCTTATGAACGTGAATTCTGACAATTCAGTCGCAACAGTTAGTGTGTGTCGGATTTTTCTGAACGCGTTCAAGCAGGCTGATTGTTCTGGGTAAACCGACCACGTGCAGCCAGTGAGTGTTTTTGCGTATGGGTGATTTGTATTTGATCTTCTACTGACACAGGACTTCTAGTGGTCAGTTTGAGTTACGGGCATGTTTTTCATGACAGCATCCGCGTATAGCCATTAGACTGCCGAGATAGAGAATAACTGAGGGCGTCGTCTATTGCGGTTTTGATAACGGTGTTTCGCTCACGGTTTTCTTCGAGCTACTCATGAGAGAGCAGGAAAACATAAAACAGGAAACAGCTGTATTATCATTTGATATTCATAGCGTAGCGCATAAGTGCCAATAGTAACTAAGGAAAATACAAATTCACACACTTTCACTCTGTCTGTTCACACACTGTGACCATATATATATATATATATATATAATATCGCGTATGTTTGTCATGTTGTTAACGAAGCACTGATGCACCTACTCAAGCCACACAATTACGACCTTTTAAAACTCCATTTTGACCGTAAAGCAGTTTGTTTCGCATGTAAAGTGATTACACGAACTACCTCGTAAGTATGCAAACTGTTTCTTTGCATTAGATTTAGCCGGAAGTTGCCCTGTGGCATTTTTCTCTATTGAACAACAGTATTCAGGTGTAATACGTTTTTCAAAATGAGACCGAAAAAGGAACCAGTATATCGCTAAGCTCAAATAAACCATAATAAAGCATGTGCCTGTTATCGATCATGGAGTAACAAGGTTATTCAAAATTGAAGTGATTATTTTACAAATTAAGCTGTATATTCGTTTGTACTGGTTTTCTGGCCAATCAAACTGGTTGATTTTTTCAGGTTATTACTATTTTGGCTGAATATTTATCATTCTCTATAGTTATCATATTAAATAACCTGTTGAATCGGCTTTTACAGATGTATTATTATGGTCCTAAGCGATTGTATACAAAAAAGGCATTTTCTTCGTTAGAGTTGAGGTCATCAAAAAGACCAAAAGGAAAGAAGCTCGTTTTGTACAATCCTACTCAAATTTTATTTATCAATGCGCGACATTGTTTTGTTATACATATACATGGAAACACTTGTGGGCCTGGTTTTTCTTTGTATCTTTTTTATTGAAAAGCTGATGTGTAAACTTCTTTCTTGCAGTTCAAAAGATATCCGACACAAATTTTTGAGAATCTTCATAGAGAAGGGGCGAAAAACAATTTTACCACAGTATTAATGTGTTTCTTCTGTGCGCAAAACTTCGCTGGACCACCCTAGGTGTATCTTCATTGTAACGTTTACTGACAAAGTGCTAGTTTGTCCTACAGCGTTGGCGATGAGCGTTACTCCGTCATGGACGTGTAAAAATGTGCCGCCTTTTACAGTTAGAGAAACGTAATGATGCAAATTGATATCGGTTTCTAGCGGTGATTAGTGATGCCTGAACGGTACAAATAAGCAGCTGTTAGCGGATAATATCATTAGTTGTATAATTTTGCCTTTATACCGAAATATATATACCGAAAGCCTGCTATGCCCTACCTTCCGGTCAAACGATGGGACCGGATGTGCTGTAAAACATTGTTGTGTAAAATGTAATGCACGTAATACCTTAAACACGGAATGTCGCCACTCGTCGCTATTACATTATTTCAACATTTTTTAAAATTTCGCTTGAAAAAGCTGTTTATCGTAAACGTTCAACATCTAGTAATTTCCTGGAACAATAACAGATTCTGCAAATCTTGTTTAATACTTAAATACTAGCAGACTGCAAAAAACAATTATGATATAGTGGCAGAATCTGTGTTTTCTGCTCGAAGGATGGTTACTTTTGTCGTAGACTTAAACGCTTTTATTGTCTTATTTGGGTCTTCGCATTGATTATGATAAAACCAATTATACTTAATGCAGTCACCAAGCGAAAACAAGCTGAACTCTGAATTAGTTGTAAATGGTCGTACTTATCTATTATTCACAAGCCTTTCACATCATATTTACCCACACCCAATAAGGTAGTCTGACCCTCATAGACTACAACAGCGCTGTCGCTTGCAGCTGCTCTGTTCTAGTGTCGCTGCTCGAAAATCCCGACGTTATACCATACGTCTTTCAGCAAAGGCAATACAAAAACACACACACACACATACACACATTTGTACAGCTAGTTCCTATACAAATTGTCAATCATATTAAACAGTGCCGAGTTTGCGTAGAGATGCGGCTCGTTTTGCTGAATCTCCGCCGACAGTTGATTAATTCGCTCGTACAACTGCCGATCCGACGGCTTGACGCTCATCTGCGATAGTGACTCCAAGAGAAGACTCCGCTGCTCTGGCGAGACCTTCTGCGCTACCATCGCCGCTGTGTTAACGACGCGCAGAATCCGCTCACTGGTCGCCGGCCCCGGAGGCAGCTGCGCCTGCAGCTGGCCCATAAGCACTGAGAGATATTCTTCGCACGTGTCCTCATCACTATCGGGGAGCAACTTCGCTATGATCGTCGCTGCGTGCTCGCTCCGCCGCAACGTTTCGATGGGACAGGATATCTCCAAGATGTTCTCACAGTACAGTTCAACAATCATGTGTTTGATCTCCTCGAGGTAGCCCTCCACCGGCATGACAAGCCCCTTAGGCAAGTCGCAGATGAGGCGGGCCAAAAGGTCGAAATAGTGGCGCGAGTGATTGGTTTCCAACATCTCGAAATACGTGTGCAGCAGCGAATTAGCCACAATGTTCGCCACGCGTACGACGCGTCGATAATGGCTCATTGGCGCTAGCGCGAGAACCGTACTGGCGAGCTGTTGATCAGCCTTGTCGGCCAAAGCGAAGGACTCCCCAAGCAGGACGTGCATAGTGGGCCTGATGGACTCGAAGATGTCCTGTTTTGATTTGTCGTGCAGCGCGATCAGAGCCGCGCACACCGCAGGACAAAGCAGCAGCTTCTTGAAAATGGGCTCGTAGTTCGCTTCTGTGATGCTGGACGCCAGCACCTCGGTCATGTCGATGTGCTTCGGAAACCGGGCGAATATCTTGAGATACCCTGGCAGATTGTACTGAATGTGCTTCGTCATTTCCGGCAGATTATTCCGCAGGAAGTTTAGGACGATGTGCGCGTTGCTCGTGTTTAGCAGACCGGCCGAGATAAGCGCCGACGCACTGACGTTGGCCAGCGCGGCACTCTTTTGAGCGTGGTCCTGGGTGTACCGGCTGAGGAAGGCCTCGACCTCGAGACACAGCAGGAAGTCGTTGGTCTTCACCTTCGAGACGCACTTCGTTGCCCAGCTTTGCTGGGACGGATCGCAGGCGCACAGCACGTTCAGACACTCGATTGCCTTGCAAAGGACGTCGGCGTTCTCTTGTGTCCCCTGCTGCACGGCCAGTTCGATGACGGCCGAGCAGTACTCGATGGTCGCGGCGTACATCTCCCCTCTGTGAGGGCTCTGCTCGCGGTGGCACACTTCCAGCCAGTATGGTACAACGGAGAATGCCGCTATGTTGAGATAGTGGTCGGCCGTATGCTGACGTACCTGCGTCACGGCCGTGAACGACTTTCGCGTCGGGTCGTGTAACCAGTGCGGTAGCTGTCGAATAATTACGTCTTTGACGGCAGCTGGTAGCTGGGCGGGGTGGACCTGCAAAGCCTGAGTAAAAAAGCAGAGGATATTCCGTTTTGTGACGCCGTTCACCGACTCATCCTGTAGTGCTTCGAGCAGGCGCTCACTCACGGCTGAGTAATCGTCGAGTTCTATGAGCATGAGTGGCAGGAGCAGTTCGATTTGGTTGACAGTAAGTGACGGCAGGATGTCGAACAGCTGTTCACTGGTGATGAAGTGCTGGAGCACCGTTAGCGCTAGTTGCTGGTCGGCTGCCGAGGTGACCTTGTCGAGAACGACAGACATCAGCATATCGGCTACCCCATCGCTCTGCGGCAAATATCGGGTGTCGTACTCAAGGCACGCCCGATGCAACTTGAGAAGCACGTCGCGTGAGATCCGCTTCGGCAAATGCTCGATGAGCTGCGTTAGGTTGTCGGGCCGGAAGGACGAAGCGATTGATGCCGCGTCGCCGACATCGTCACGCGTCGAACTGGATGATACCGACATCGTGCTCATGGTGGCAAGCGATATTTCGTAGCCGCTGCGCTATGGAGTTCTTTCAGTTTTGGCTCTCCTTTGCCGTCCTTTGTGGTTTTCGCGTGGGGCGTGTTTGACTGGCAGCGCCCGGAAAAGGTTTCCTCGCTGGATGACTCTGCAGTTACGAAATCTCACTCGAAAGCTCTTAAAGGTGGAGGAGCTGTCGTACTTTGTTCGCCGTCGGCTGAAACGCATAAAATAGTAAAAATCCTTACTAAGCAATGCTCATTACTCTAATTTCTTGAAAGGTGTACATTATACATCTCTGATAGGTCTGCGATCAAGGGATCCTTGCCATTTCTGAATACAAGGGCAGCCTTCATTACAGACTTTCAATATATTGGCGCTTCTTTTGGGTGTCCTATTAAGCTCGCACGTGATTCTACGGATGACTAAAGATTATCTCGAATTACTCGTTGTTTCCGCAATTTTTTTCACTCTACTTACGCGTTTTCTAGCTGAGACGCGAGGTAAAATTGATAGGCGGAGACACAAGGATAAACAATGGTCGTAGACGTAACACTATCAGCCGACGAAAACGTTTAAAGCGTGAAGTGGTGATGGGGTCATTAATACGATGATAGAATATTCCAAGTTTTCCTGTGATCTGCACATCGTCACATATGAAAAACAAACGATTCCACCTGAATATTCAGAATATGATAGACTCAGCTTGCTTCCCCTGTTGGATATATGGACCGGCAAAAAGACAACATAAACACGTCGATTTAATAGTAGCAGTAATTGTTATTAGAGTTTATTATCATTATTCCTCCTATTACAACAACTAAACGTCGGTACAACGGAACGTACAACGATATTTTATTATTAATTATCGCCGTTACTCTTATTATCAATATTATGATGTATTAACCGTAGATAATCGTGCTGTCATTGTTATTGTCACCATTGTCTCTTATTACATCTTGATATTATACCCATTCTATTATAATATTAAGTTGATGTTAGTGTAGTAATAATAAGGATAAGAATAACAATATGATGTTATTGTTGTTCACTTCAAGACTCATCATCCTCATCGTATTGTTATTATTATTATTCTTTATAATCGTCGCGAATATTTTAAACTATCGCTCTAATTTGTATCATGTATCAATGAGTTGTATTCTCGATTGAAATTCTCAACGCACCACCTGTTCATTTTAGTGTAAATATAGGCCAATCAAAGGTGGTCAGCCATGACGTTTGGATCAACTTCATCCTTTATACCAGACTGGCGCGGTTGAGAATAATGACTTGCTTTCTCTTGCTGTAAATCATAACGGACGATATTGTCCGTCTTTACTGCACGGGCTCAAACGGAAACGACTAATCTGAAACTCTTCGCAGAGCACAGCTTCCCGATAAGCATTACCTATATCATAGCCTTATCATCGCGTCGTTAACCTGGTGCTACGTAAATGTATCTGCAGTAACGACAGACTACACTTCCAAACACTTCCAGTGTGTTGTGCAGCTTGTTCTGTCAACGCTGTTATCCGTTTTTGTTGTTGCTGCTGCTTCTACTGTTGTCACTGCAGCTAATGCTGAGATCGTCTTTGCTCTCTTCTAGCACTTCGACCAGTTTTCGGTTGGACCATTCATTTTTCCGCATTGTGACATCGTTACCCCTTATTGTAGTTATGGTTGTCCATCAACATTGCTGTCGGCATCGCCGTACAAGGACTACATCCATATTCTGTCCTCTGCAGCGTGTTGCTCGAATGTCACATTTATGCAGTCGTAAGTGGATCTGTGATCAGTAAAAGCCGCTAAGGGTATGCACCAGAGGTGCGTCGCTTGATGGAGCTACGTCGACGACGGCTAGGAAATACGTAAATAGCATGACTGCAAACGTGAGGCTCCCGTCACCAGACAGGAGTTGTAGCAATCGTGGTACTAATCGGCTAATAATAATAATAGATTAATTATAATAATACTACAATGTTGTAGATGACGTTAATCGTGCTTGTTGTTGTTGAAGTAAACAAACAGGTGTGTACAAACACATGCCTCGCCAAGAGAGTGCCACTTTTCAAATTACTAAGTCGTTTTTATTTCATTATCAGACATCCAGTTTATGCTGTTACTGCTCAGCACGACCAACTCTGATACGTTCCCTGTTTGATCAGGCAAGCTAGACCATAAATTCTCTAATCGGCGTTCTTTTGTACGCTGTCTTCTCATTCCCATCGTAATCTGTATAACATTAAGCAGCCGTAATATCTTCTCTAATTCCTATAGCAGTATTGTCGTATGGAATGCTGTTGCGCACGCTTGCTGGCCCACAGAGCCCATAGCAAGTGTTGGACGTGATTAATTCAAACGCCGTTATAAGTACTTTAGCTTTAATATCGAACCCTCAATTGTCGGCGAACGACGGCCGAATGTGTCGGGCTTTAAGTATTGGCACCACAAATTGCCCATCCTGTCCCGTTCCCTTTCTGCACCCGTTTGCACTACCGCTGACCGATAATATCATATGAACCTGCCACTGCATCACCTGTTGCATCAATTCCTTTGGTTGAGTTCGGATGGGCCTATGGGTCGGTGTGAGTTCTGTACGATTCAAGTCATATGCCACGAAGCCGTTCTGGGATTCTCGGCAGGTATTGTTATGTTAGTCCATCAGCGGTCGCCCAGAAGGTGTTTCTATATCCGACTAGCATTCGAATCGATAGGCAATGCCAGCATGCTCGAGTAACTCATCAAGAAATTACGATTGATCTAGCTAACGATAGTTCGTACTTGAAATCATGGTAGGCAGATATCCGACAAATGATTAACAAGTGACACTGGCAATAAATATCACAACTGCATGTGTATTGCGAAGGTACGCAAGCTTCATTTTCAAGTAAATAGTCCTCCGCTTTCTCTCTCTGTTTCTTTTTTTCGCTATCTATTTCACAGTAGCTAGAATCGTAACCAATCAGTTCACTAAAAACCAGTTCGAATTGGAAGTCATATTTTTGCTTTCGATCCGCACTGGTTCCCTTTGGTTCATCAAAGTACGCGTCAATTTTCTATCCACTTGACTTGTGAACTTAGAATTGCTCAAATGAAAACAGGAAGCAGTTCCAAGTCCAAAGCGTTAATTGGAGAGGGTCTCCAAATAACTCACACTACCACCTGCTAGCCATGCTCCCTAACAACAATGTCATTTTCAGTTTCTGTCAAGTGGCGCTCCTTTTGGAGAACTTCATGTGTTCCTGAGGCTGACATCTGCGTAGTGTGCCTCTCGAGATCTGGCTTTTCCTCCTAGCTCTACCATAAATACGTATCCCACTTATTTGCTCGCTTCGACGTTTTCCGTAAAGAACTGGCTCCTATTCCGCTCCTTCTGACCGAGATGCTGCCCTGGGCTCTCGCATTAGGTCTGGCGCGTACGGATACGTTCACCCTTTCCTAGCCAAACGAGTTCGAGCGATTTTTCATTATTTTGCTTTGAGATATAAGTTACCCTATAATCGAGTAGGCAAGGGTTTCGTGTCAGGGCATTACTTTCAGATTGCCCCTTGAAGCTATCGATGTGGACAATGCGCTTGGCACACCTCATTAAGATGGAGTCGCCTCACGCTTAGGTCTCCGCTCGGTGGTGCATGGTCTAGTGAGTGCGCACATGTCCTTACATTCAACCCTTCGTCTTTCCTCTGCCGTACAATATACCTACATCGTCTATTTTGTCCTCTTCATTTCTGTCGTAAGGAAACAAAAACTTGATAATGCATTTGGATCAAACATTGCAACCTCTCCATCTCCTCTCCAACGACGATTAATGTAGTTGCTCTCAATTGACAAAAGGCTGTCATGGTAACTCCCAGCGATAGAAGATATCTCTGTCTTTATAACAACATGTAACGTGATAGCTGGGTGCCGTTTCGCCCACTTAAGTAGGATTGGCCGGAGGTATCAGAGAGCGAACAAGAACGTCGCGAGCATCTCATCACCGACGTGGTCTAGCCTTTAAGGTGGCTTTGTATATACCAATCATCGGACTCGTTAGTCTGGCCGGGTGCTTATGATCATTTACACAGGAGACGCTAAGGGACTGTCTTAACATGTGTGCCGTTTCCGCCCCTCTGCACGCAGCACCGAAGCGGTACATCGCCACGACTATTTTTATCACCACAACATCATTATTATCAGCATGCGTATCTCTCCAGCATGCAGCTCTCGCTATATTCGACACAATTTAACGCTTATCGAGTGCAACCCGTCTCGAACTGTCTCAACCTGCAACCACAGTTTATACTCGATATTTCTACTTCCTTCTCCGTCATGAACGCAGGGTGAGAATGGATGTCGAGAGAAAAGTTTCGGAGCTAACACCATGCCCTGCGGGGCATCAACAACACTTCGTGGTTACTCTCTTCCCTCCTCCCGGCCCTAGATAATAATTTCTTGCTTCGCGGTTATTCCCAGCGTGACATCCAATACGATAGCCTTGCGGGTTGCCGCTTTAAAGCTACGCTTTTTCACGGCGTCCGACACAGCCGGCTTAGCATAAGTCGTTGGCGTCTTGTAGCTGTTTCTTGATTCTGAGGAGGATATCGGTGTACCAGTGATCGAGTCGCGAGATGGCGTCGTAGTCCGCGACCGCCGCCGTAAAGCCGTCGAGATCCTGGTCCTCTAGCTTTGCCGCGAGCGTCGTGATGAGTTTACACTCGCGCGAGTCCTGGAAGGCCGGGAAGAGTTCGCTATACTTTGCCACTGCCTGGGTGGCGTTCAGCGTATCGATGCAGAGATGGCATAGCGCCGCCTTGAAGAAGTACTCCTTCGCGCTGGTCTTCAGCAGCGCCGAGTCAAGCGCCGACTTGCCCACCTCCTCGAAGATGTTGATAGCCTTCTCGTATTTCTCCATCTGGGCGGAGTACCTGGCGACCTGGAGGAGGCATTTGTTCGCTGAGCTGTGCGACTCCTCACCCTTGTAATAGTCTGCCGCCTGCTCGTAGTGTGCGATAGCGTTGTCTAGGTCGGCGATCTCGTTCTCGTAGATTTCGGCGATGCTCACGTGGTTTTTCGCCGCCATCGTGAACCGGCCCATGTCGGTGTAGATCTCGTTGCCCTTCTGCAGACACTCAACGGCCTGGTGGGCCTGAGTCTTCTTGTAGCAGTTCGCTGCTTCGCCATAATTCGTCGCTGCCTCGTGCTTGTTGTTGAGCTTTAGCTGGAGTTCGGCGCACTTGTAGAAGGACGACCCGGCACACGACCACTTCTTGGCCATCTTGAGTGTGTTCGCCGCCCTCGTGTACAGCTCGCACGCATCAGTGATCTTCGACTCGGAATTGAAAATCGACCCGAATACGCCCTGGGCCGATTTGACCTTCCTGTCGGCTTCAAGTAACATCTGCCTCGCCTTCAGCTCGGAGTCCGCCATCTGGAAGAACAGCAGTCGGTTGCCACCGAGGGCCCGCAACGACCACACCAACAACGCAAGACCAACCGCGAACGATAAAAAAGGAAAACACAAACGACAATACGACCAGCGAGAACTGGCATACTGTTGTTGCGAGTACGTGGAGGATGCGACACAGTCAGGCCTCCTTCACGTCCTCTTTGGCTTTCTGACAGTCGCCCCCTTTTAAACAACGGCGACAACGATCAGAGTATGGATAGGAGATCGCCCGTTACCTGCTAGTGACCCATAGATTCTATCAGGAATAACGACTCTAGCCGGTCAATTTCTGTGTTCTTCAACATGTCGTCAGAAATCGCAAATCGGAAATCGGGGTTACGTGGACGCCCATCTGTTTGTCTCGTGCAGCGCCAATCGTTATCCTTGCATCACTCATCTAAGCACTAACTCGCAAGCGGCGACTCTTTCGCAGGTAAACTACGCAAGCAAGAGGATTTTGCCGGAATAAACGGACTAGTGCGAACGGGTATCCAGGCGGTTGCATTCACTCTGCAATAGGTATGACTTTAAATGAACAGTAATATGAAACTCCACGTTGATACGTTTGCTGTAAATGTTCGTCTTGCGATTCGAGACGTTGTTCTGGCATCGCAAAGCCGCAGTTCCACGAAGAAAACTCAATTTCCAATCAACTAATCAGCCAGCCGGACCAATAAATCAACCAATCAATCAATCGCCGCTAACAAAACAAAAGCGATAAGCCAAATGAAACACACAAATGGGTATACCAATATGTGTGACTAATCTGATGAGCGGAATTTGTGAAAACGGCAACAGCTATGTGACGCATTGTGACGACTAGAACTCATTCGTGATTCGCCGCAGCTCAGACACAACTGCCAGAGAGACACTTTCTACTCGGCAGTGTATCTACAAAAGCTTAGCAAAAAAGTAAACGGGAGGGGTGGCGCACGAAATCCAGTCACGGCGGACGTTTACCCGTTCACATGCAGCTGATGCCATGTCTACCAAATTAGTCACCGGCAACGAAAGAACCTCTACCGAGTCGGTCAACGAATCAGCGCAAAAGGATCGTCCACGGATCGGTGCGTAAATAAAATCGCCTGCCGCGAAATGGCGGACAAAACGGGCGGTGGTGAGGGTCAGCGTGTTGCACGTTAGGTAGGCACCGCCGTCCTAAGTGGAACCTCAGGCGATGGTCGAACCTAGACCGAGAGTAAAACATACTGAAACCATACCGAAACACAAACGGGGAACACATATTAACGTCAGGAAAAATGGAAAACTCACCGTGACTTTGACAGATCTCAGCTGACAATCACACGTATCTGATAGACTCGCTCTCAGATGTTAGCCTCGTAGGTGACGCGGCCTGTTCGCGCAGCGCGCACCACCAACTAGATCCGTTGAAGCGAGAGCGTTCCGATGGTGGCCGGTCCGACAAGTGACTTCACCGATTTATGGATACACGTCGAGATCCTGGCGGAGTTCGTTAATGTGGGCATTTTTGTTATCGCACGCGGTAACACGATTGAGCGAACCGATATACGTGTTTAACCCTGGACGCTAAATTCTGAAACGCGAATTCGGCGCTCGCGCCGTATCGTTGCGCACGGGCTGTCGATACCGGAGACCTGGTGCAGCCTTTCCACAAAAATAGTGTGCATACACAGGGACGTGTGTCATTGGCGGGATCACCGCACGATAGGCGAGAAGCAGACCCGACAGGAAGAGAAGCTTGGCAACGACTGGCCTGAACATCAACTAGGGTACGTTTAAAAATCGCAGAAACGTAGAAAACATTTATGTTCCCATAGTCTTTCTTCCGCCCAATGGCGCCTCCGTATAATACGTACATGCCCCACCAGGTTTCGGATCGTTGGCGGAGGCGTCTCGCACCATGAAATGCTCCGACGTCAGACTTCGCCGGCCATAGGCGCGAGCGTCATCGCCGATAACAAGCACGTTATCGTTGTTGTTCCCCGACGTTAGCATCCGGTGTCCGTAGATCGGCTGACAGCCGCGAAGCACTGGTATTGCGCTACCTCCGGAATTTAGATGTTCCGCTCCGACTAAACGCGGCTCCAAACGGTGTCGATTAATACGATAAAAAGCGACGGCCGCCACTTTCAGTTCGGCCCGAGAGACGAGTCCCTGCCTATGGATAGAGACGCATGTGAGCTTGTGCTGTGTGCGTTGCTGCGGCCGGTCAGGGTGGACTGGTACAAGTGAAAGCACAAGCATGGCACAATTGTTCTAGCCGACGTTGTGGTCATTAATGAAGCCATTGCGTTCGGGGCGGAGGTGGGCGGCGCTATCAAAACTGGGCTCGGTACACTCAGTCGAAGTTGTGTGTGGGTGTGTACGTGTTTTGTGAGTGCACTCGTATTACGGATATCGTTCGCGACAAACCAGCACCGAGAGCCAGGTGGGTTATCGATGGCGACAAAAGACAAAGCTGCAAGGGAAGGACATGCCAAGTAAAAGTTCGGATGTAACTGTGTCAGTAGATTGCATAGTGTTGCCGAAGTTACGTGTAACAAATTCTGTCATTATCGGTTGACGTGATTAGTCGTCAATTAAGGCTGACCGTAATCCGCAAATTATATACATGTATATAATCAGTACTAATTATATATAGTTAGTGCCTTTAGCGGAATGGCACTCTGCAGTGTATGTGTTACACACACAGTGTTTGTTCAGCACTAGCAAACATTTCGAAAAGTGCAGTATTATAACTTTGCGATTATGTGCGATGGGCGCAACTTGAATGCGTTCCTGTATTTGTAACTTCTGCACATTCGAAATAGGGTCATGTTTATGTAGCGATCTATGTATAAATTCTAAATCTGCTGATCCAGTATCGTAACCTTTGAGTGCTTGGCACTCTGCAAGAACAAGACAACGGCCATGTGATCACTCACCCTGGAATTTAATTCATGATTAGCTCTCGTATAATCCCTTGCGGAGAAGAAAACCCTTCTATTATAACTAGAATATCATCTCGTCAGTTCGACGAACAATGCTGAAAGGCCTGCGTCATTTTGGAGTGCTATTTTTGCTCCCGTCTATTGGGTGGGAAAGTTGTTTCGGTCTGTACTTTACCAATCAAGATTGATAGACAAACGTCTATCAATAGTATTCGGTGGCGCTGAAATGCGATGAGAATACAATTGTGACAAAAACTCGCCTTTGATAAAATATTATAGAAACTAAGCTTGCATGTGTTCATTCACTGAAATAGGATTTAATGATGGTTGAAGGAATGGGGCCACGACCAGTAAGCACTCTGGTTCGCTTAGATTTGACAAAAACACCGGTCTAGCTACATCAATTCGCTGTAATCATTAAACATGCGACCGCATAACCGTGTCGATGTAGTTCACTGTGCTTTTTCCCCAACGATATATATATATATATATAGTCTTCCAAATAATGCATGCTCTTAGTATGACTAAGAAATCCGCATACAAAGACGGTTATGCCAATGTAGGATTTCATAGCGCCGTTGGAAGTATGGACATAATTATCGAACACGTTAGACGAGCCGAGATGAATTCGTTATGTAAGCATCGCCACCGCATACACACGTAAAAACACACACGCGCACACACACACACATCTACCACACTACAAACGTCTGTATGAAACTCGGCAGCATCTAGCTCGCCGATTAAGCAACATAGCTAATAAACAAGGTGCGTAATGCATTTAAGAGCGCAACTTGCACGAGCATTGTTTATAATGTACGCAGTCCGAGCGTATGATGAACCGCCTGTCGTCGATGACGTTACAGTTTAAGACGATAGTTTGTCTTCCTACATTAACGCTCCGGAATGCTTATAGCACGATGGTTATAGTTGGGCCGACATATTACTTTTAGTATTTTATGTTTTGTGATGCTCGCGCCCTTTTCTATGGTCGGATGTGCTTTAATGACAACTGGTGTTTTGTTTACGTTTCTCCTTGCCTTATTCCCAGGGAGTAAAATATTTGCCATTAAGATTTATGCTATTAGGTTGCACCATACAATGGTGGCCTGCCTTAGGCTATGATGACTTGGAGGCAGGCAAATCAAAGCAGTTTTTTTTAGTATGCTTTCAAGGCATTCTTCTATATCGCCAAAAAATCTCTATAGGAATCAGTTTACTGTTGTTTTGCTATCAGTAACGTTTTCAGAAAAGCCGAAGTTCGAATAATCAGCAGCTCCAATCGCCCACTTTAGTTCATGCAATCAACCAAAGCCATAAATCTTAATTTTGGTGAATGAACGGTGAGAGTTAAAGTTGTCGCTTACACTTCTTCAACAGCTTCTTCTCCTCATTGCGTTATTTCACCGTGTTCATAGCGTCCGGTGTCGAATGATTATACTGCGTGGTTTTGACTGCCGTCCCACTTACCACAAATTTCGAGTTATTGATGGGGGGACACATTTCTCGTCTTTAAACTAGTACCAAGTAACGACGAATTCAATCGTTATTCGTTACACGTCCAACCACGAACTGAGGCTAAAATCTGTTCTGACTTGATCCCTCTCAGGTGAAAGGACCAATTCGTGTTTTACCTATCGCAGTTGTATGCGTTGGCCGAGCTTATTGATATGGAATTGGATTGCAAAGAGGGTCTTTGGAAAAAGCAAGTGTTAAGTGTGTAATGTAATTCAAATCGCGCTATGATATGCAAATAGTTTCCATGCAAGGAAGAAGCTTGGTACCGATATTTGCACCATTCGCTTGTACTCAGTATTTAGGCGAGACTAATTGGCGGCTAACGGTCTGTTTCGCAGAAATACATCTTTATTTTTTCATTAGCCCACAGAAATTACTCTTAAAGGACAACTATCTACATCATTATATAAACACTTGACATTGAATCGTCATTCAAGCATTGCATCGTTCCACATCGCTGTGAGCACCATGCAGCCCATCAACGTCCAACCCGTCGCCACCATCAGGGTCTGATCGGACTGACAGGCACTGCAGACCATGACGTCTCGATTGGTCCAAAGCCATGCCGATTAGTCCAATTTCTTCGGCGATTTAAAAATCTTAAGCGTGGCGCAGTCCTCGGGAGTCCTTCACTCTCGAAATTCCTCTGGTGAAAATGCTAGCACTAATGGGACATTGTGGTATAGCAAATACTACGGTGGTCATATGGTCTCGTTTAGTTCCCATTGGTTCGCCCAGTATCACTCTCCGGCCGGAAATGACAACGTATTTAAAGTTTTCTATGATCAAGCAGTCGGTCACCCTGTACCCCTCCAGAAGCAACTCGTCCGCAGCAGGCGGTACGGCAGGTGTAAGGTATCTCGGTAGTCAGCTCTGAAGGGTGGCCGCGCTACCTTGGCCCATGCGAGGGCTGCGGCTATTAACATTGGGTTTCAATCAAAGTCGATGAGGAGTCTCTATTGGCTTCTCGACTCCACGGAGTTAGCGCAGCACTTCGGTGTTGGCTGCGGGGCTCCCTGCTGTCTGGGGTTCAGGCATAGTGTGGCGTTTGCCATTGACTACCAAATACTACGGTGGTCATATAATCTAGCCTAGTTTCCGCAGCCTAGGTTCGCGCAGTGTCACTCGCCGGCCAGAAATGACAACCTATTTTAAAGTTTTCTAAGATGTGTTTCATGCTCGATAGTAAATGATGTTTTTGTGTTCAGATAGACTGTCACGTTTCCCCGTACGCAAACTTCAAATATCTCTGGCCAGGCATCTCCAGGGCGTTGAATTACAGCTTGTCAAAATTTTGTCTGCCACTAACAGGCGGTTCAGAAGCTGTGCGCGCTGAAAACTGGCCGCTTCCATTGGCTCAGTCTACGATGTTCTACGACGTCTACGACGACGAGACGGTTCTAGAGCTTGTTCTGGCTGCCAATACGTACTTCTCATTAATTAGCTCTAATTCGATACTGTTTGCCAAAAAATAGACACAATATTCAAAGGAAAAATGCATTACACTATATAGCCGAGCGCTGTTTTCTTCTGTATTTATAGAATAATTTTTCAAACTATAAATTCAATCAAATTATCTACGGAAAGTAAATAAAACCTCAACGTAATTTCATTCACAGGCAAAAAGTATTTGAAACAATGCAAACAGATATGGAAAGCAAGAAGAACCCAACTGTAAAACAGAGGCCTACAGAAAAAAATGTATAAACTGTTATGCAAGATAGAATATTTTACTAGAATAAATGGTACGAGATGGCCAAACATGACACTCCAAATGGTACTAAAACATGGCATTAAAAATTCATACGAACGAGTTAACAGTGGAATTCAACTGCGCCAAGATATCGACTCCATTCATGGCGGTTGCAACACCAATTAAATTTGTGTAACAGATTAGTCGACGAAAGCATTTATGGCGTTCAATGATGCTTGAACTGGATTTAGCCATGGCGTACTCATCCAGCTTAAGCCGTGCCACTGCTATAAGCCGTGTCGCAAAGCCGAGTGATAAACAATGATTAGTGCAGTACACAGGAACTGAAACTCGGCAAAATGTGACAAAGAACTCCGAATGTTCGGGCGTAATATTGATGAGATTGTAGAGTAGAACTAACCAGCATTTACAGAGATTGTAGGGAAGAATATCCATGAATCAGGTGTTGCGCTCTGCGAATACTTACCTCTGCAGCACACAAGTCGGGGGAACTGCAAGGCGCAGTCCCGAAACTTCTCGCTTAATTACCTAATCGTTGATACAATCCGTTGGGCGGGCGTATTGCATCGAACACACTACATTCGCCTGATAAGGGATTCCATCACACGCCTGCGTGTAGTGCAGACAGAAAGGAAAACAGGTTCGGTGCGGTGTTAAAGGTGCTCGGGCAAATAACGTTGTGGTGGGCTATGAGGTGATTAATGATAGTGGAAGCGATTATTTTATGAAACTAATTAACGGATTTCACCACTGTATATATGCCCTATTTGTTTCATCTGACAGACTTTTGTAAGTCTATGGAACTGAACATTGGCCACGACACGCGGCGTTATCATGCGACTCTTACACGGGAGACACGTTTCTGGTGGTGGCGTTGAGGTCATAGGCGCGCTATAGGTCATAGTGTGGTAATGTTGTTGATTCTACGATCCTAAATCAGACCTATATATATATATATATATATATATATATATAATAGCGTCCCTCGTCAGTGATGTTTACAATAATCGTTACAGTAGTTACACTGGAGCGTACAAAACTATTTTGTTTCTTTCTCAGCAGAACGCTCTTATAGTAGGCGTCTCGGTTATTCTAAATCACGAACGTGCTTGTTTTAGCATCCGATTTTAGATGCCGAATATATCGCTGGGCTGTGGACACTTGCGCCCCTCTTAGCCAGTGCTGAACACATGCC
>MNPL01007534.1:10286-32602 GCA_002081605.1 Tropilaelaps mercedesae | reverse complement strand
CCTTCAGGTCTATATATATATATATATATATATATATATATATATATAATCGAAAACTAGTAAAAATAAAGTTAACGAAACCGTTGGACTTTGTCTGAATGGATCTCCATGTTTTGTCTTGTCGCGTGGGCAGAATGACCATCAGCAAGCCGAAGAACGCTTTACCGACCAGCAGCGCCAACCCACAAGAGGTTGTTGAGCCGTTCTAACAACGCCCGTATTTCATGGAAAGAAAGTGACCATCGAAGTCCATTTCCATCTTAACTGTTCACGTCAACGATAATCGGCACTGAGGTGATTCACATCGTGCTCGATGTTGCCGCGTACCGGCAGAGCGATCAGCTTTCTTCCAACTGTCAAACGGCATGTGAAAACGTTCATATAAGATGAACCGGTATTTAATCTTGCGCCGAAGTTCAATTTGCTCTCATAGAATTTTCAGCTAGAGCATAAAGCTTGTTGCTAGATTAGTGTTTTTTGCAAGGTTTTGTCTGCCCCAAAAGTTCATGTAGGAGTTCCTACTTCAGGTACATGTCAGTTACTATTTCATTTTTTCGTTAATATGTTTGTCATAATGTTCTACAGGATCAAAAAAGTAGTTGCAAAATGTTTTCATAAACTACCTGATGCAGCTTTGGTCAGCCATGCGACTTGTATTCAGATCGAGATCTAGGCATCGGCCACTACAACCAGTATTTATAACCAGATGTTTCTCCGTGTTGGTAAACGTGTCACGCTATATAAAAAAACAATACACAGAAGCCAACCTGATGATGAGTCAATCAACTATGACTGACTCATTATCAACTGCCTTTGGGAAAGCGCAGTAACTATATCGGAAATAAAAGATCTTGTTAACCCAGGACTAACCCAGGACCCTTTTCAGAGGTGGCCCGAAATATAAAATTATCAATATTTTAGCTGTCTTATGCATTAACGGTATCACGCAATTTAACAATCCATTGTACGTCCCACAAGCTCCTTTAAGCCAGTCCAGCCGATTATTTTTCAAACAAAATACTTGAATCTATCTGGAAAATAAACAGTCTGCAAATGCGTCAAAAAATTTACCTTCAAAAACACAGTTGAAGATTTTTTATTATAGATATCTGCGTTTTCCGCACACCCACGAACACTTTGCTATTATTTTTTTATGATACATTTTTACGTTGTACCGCGGTACAATAAAGTTTCCTATCATACTAAGTATAATACCATCTTTCTTTCTAGCGATTTGTATTTCCCTCAATAATTTTAGTATTTTGTGTTAATTGAAGTTCGTATTCTAACTGCCCGCAAATGCACCTCGCGCAGTGTCCGCACACCACACCACCCACAAGCATACTTCGTACCTCTCTCTCTCCCTTTCGCGCTCTCTCCGGTCTATACTTCTATTTCTTTCAGTCTCTGTCTCTATACGCGCATTTTTCTCCCTGCTCCGTTTCTCTCTGAGAAATAACGTAAAGCGAAAACGAATTTGTACAGTTAGTACCATCCATCGGAATTCGTTACTCAAGCCACTCCGCGAATACCTGCTACGTAATGTCGCTTCAACTGTTTTATTGATTTGCCACGTCTAGTGTTCATTTCTATGGGCTGCAATTGGCCTTTCCGCCTATGCTCTGTGCGATTGTATATAATCATGCATCTATATCATGTATATATACGTGTATACTTGAAAGCCATCAATACAAAACATCGGTATGTACACGCTTGACGGGCACAAATTTCGAGCAGCTTCGCGCATACCTTGGCGTTGCTGTCTTTCGACCTTTTTAGCACTCACGGGTGACACTTGTTGATCTAGCCACAGGGAAATGGGAAACTGGAGAACCGAACAATGCACTTATCCACTCATGGAGCTTAACCTCTGCCGGGCTCTAGTTGCTTGTCTGCTGAATTCGAATCGCAATCGTTCCCAGCCGTCATTGTTTTGAAGCCGTTGACCGTTGTACGCCACTGCGGCGTCACTAGCTGCGTTATACCAAAAACACATGTTCCCCGGGGCATTCCCACCGCCCACCCGGTGAGAGTACGCTGTTGGGTGTGACGTGTCGGCTTCTGTTCACCACGCACACGAGCAAAATTCATTTGCGTGCATTTTGAGACATCGATAGTGGTGGTGATACGTTCCCGCTCGCCATACTACTACTACTGGGAATTCGCTTAGTTCCAGAGCCCGAAGGGTCGCATCTACCCGGGGTACCATGACCGCTCAATGTTAGATCCGTGTGATTTTATTCTTTTTTTATTCAAATTTATCTCCCATTCGATAATGATAACCCGTGCACCTTCTAACTTGGTACGGCCTCAGGAGGTGTCATTTTGTGTGCTGTCGATTGGGCTGCTTGCTGGCCTTCGAGGATGGCGTGTGCCATGCGGTCGATGTCGTCCAAATTCAGGGATTGCAGACCAGCCTCGAAGTCCTGAAAGTACACGTGGAGTAGCCAGTAACCGAAGACGCGCACATACAAGCAATACTAATTTTACTATGAGTTAGATTCGAACCACCGTTGTTCCTACGTCGAACAGCAAAAGAGCTGTGGATCACACCGCTACGCCCGAATTATCATTTTGGCTGCATAGCGATTGGATATAGTACCACCTTAGGATGTCGTCGATTTGACTCACCGAATCAGCAAGACAATGAATTATTGTAGGCATTTGTCCGCTATCCAGAGTTGTTAAACGTTCTCCGAATACGAAACTTAGCGCACATACCTTTTTGTACTCATCGATGATCTTTTCAACATCTTCAGGTACGAAATGCCGGCATAAGAGGTCGCTGAGTAGCGGCCAGAATTCGGCGCTCGATGAAGGTTTAGCTGAGGTAGCTGGCAATGATGGCCCTGAGGACGAGGACGCCAGTGATGTCGTGGGCGGCTTGCTAACCACTAGATGGACCTTGGCGCCTGTGACAATATCGAACAACAATTAGACTTTTAATTCTCTAAAATTGTTACTATGAATCCGCGACCAAAACGCAGTAGACAGTTTATGGAAAATCTGCAGCAATTTACGTTAGTGAATTGCTACGTCAGTTTGCTAATTTTTTCAAAACCTACAGATGTTGGGAACCAGAATTTATTTCGAAGAATTCCGAATAACTTCATTTTGTTGGTTTTGTTATTTATACACATTTAGCTAATTATAGAGCTGGACATCGATATCCGTAATTTCACAGAGGAGATCAAAAGCGTCAGTCTGTCAAAGGTATATTAAAAGGTTTAGATTTTGACCCGCTTGTACTACCATCGACAATCGTCAGGTAGACAAAAATCACTTATCTACTGTATCCCGCAGTCTGTATCCCAGACTCTATGGCACGACCTTCTTAGTCGAAGTCAACATTTCTGTACTGACTGCAATTGCTGAAATGTCTAATTGAAATTATACACAACACGAAGGTTCCAGATAGCAAAAAATACTTTTCGTTGTATGCTGAGGTTACCACTGACCTTCTTCAAGTGAATACTCGCCAACCTTCGAAGCATCGACCAGCGTTTTGCCTTTGAACAACAACTTTTGCCGTTCGACGGGAACGTTCATTTTGACGGAAAGTTCCTTTTTGACGTCTTGAACCAACGCCGTCGAAGGCACCTGAAAGTTTATTCCAGACATGAGGTTTTTCGTCAGTTCCCACACTTTAGTGTTAGCTTATGAAATATGGTTGCGCTCTTCAGAGGAAATTATAAAAAATATATATTATTAACCCAAATACATGTTAATGTACATTCGATAAAAAACTAACTGGGCTACAATAAAACAATAACAATAAAAAATTCACAACCCTGGGGCACGCCAAAAAGCTATTTGTACACGTTATTAGGGTAATGTGTTTGTATGGAAATAACTGGGCAATCGAATCAGCTTAGTGATTTCTACAAAACACAGAAAATTAAGAAAAAACCGCAACTGCGTTATTTAAGGTACAAAAAAGTAAAAAGAGTTATGTCTAGAGGAATCATCATATGAGGAGGATGTTATAGCCGGTTTCTAAAATGAGGTTCTACATGAGATTGAATAAATAACAATAAAAACTGGTAAATCTAAGGAGCAACTATCATTACACAAGTGCATTGATTGCTGCGCTATTTTACCGGCTTTTCCGCAACAAGTGTAGCTACCTTTCGTGTCATTAGTTTTAACTGCAGAAGAAAGTGCTAAGATTCAAACACTTATGCTATCAAACTGGCCGAGCTCACTAAACTGCACGGCACAAGCATTGGCTATGAATTGACAAGTGGTAACTACACTTGCGCACATGGTACATGCTTGGCGCCCAATGGAATTGCATTAATGAGGTTCCGAATGAGTCATATTCTGCGGCGCACACATCTAGTGGCTCATTATATAAAGCCCTATATATACACTTGTATAAACGTCTACGAATAAAATATTAGGCATCACATTTACAAGCAACATCTTTCGCAATATCTGATAAAAGTTCGAATAATAAAAAGCATTGCCAGTGTTCTACGTTTAGATTCAACTTAGTAAACCCCCATACAATTATTTGTAACGTTCAAATGAAGACACGAGAATACAAATCAAGTTGCTCCAACTGAGGTCAGTGACAGAGGTAAACAAAGAGTATTAGGTTGCCGTATGCCCTGCCTACTATATTTCGAACGTCTTCAAGCCTAATAGTTACAACATCGGATTCGGTTCGAAGTTCCCCGAAATAGCGCGGTGATTTGACTGTTGCGAATAAATTCGCTGAATGATTGAATTCAAGCGAATTCTAGCACTACAGCGGATAATTTTGTGGAGTTCGCCTAATGCTACTGCTGGCTCGCTTATTACGTGTTGCTACATTAGCGACCAGTGCCAAATGAAGAGTACAACTAATCATGCCTACGAATACGTGAGTAGTTTTCTTAACGAGAAGACTGGAAGATTGAAAGCTGGATGTCCTCGAAACACCTTTACGATAAGCAACCCCTTTATTTTCGTTCTATGGCAATCCGCTGAGGCCCCAGGTGATTCTGCTACACTGGTACACCGCAACGCACACACGCACACATCGTAATCATCGTACGTACCTCTATAGAACACTCCTGTCCACCGAGAATCTTTACGGTGAACTTCATGTCGGTCCAACCGATATTTCTCAAAGGGTGCCGTGTACGCTTTCGGGTTTCCTCAAGCTGCTCGTGGCTTGCAACGAATAGCGTCCGGTTCAGTACACCCGAATAACGTACGACGCTCCACCAGTAGAGTCTCTTACACACACACACACACACACCACCACCACCACACTGCCACGACCATTCACCGAAGGCGAAAATCGACAAGTCAAGCCTGTAACTCTCTCTATAATAGACTGTGTGTCTGTTGATGTGTGTGTATTTATGAGCGTTTCCGACACACGGCCTGGTGATTCGTTCGCCTAGAGAAACCTGAGAGGTAGTGCCGCCAAGTAGTCCTGCTCATCAGCTGATTATAAACACCCCGTAAAATAATGGCTGTTGATGCACGCCTGTTTCAACGCAAGCATCAATTGACTCGAACGTACCGATAAGTTTGGATACGCAAACGTCGACGCTGCCTGCCCTCGTCGGGACGCAGACTAACGTGTAGCGAACATTTAGTAGGCATAAAGATTTCTTTCTGTATCTGGCACTAGCCGTGTGGCAACGCCGTCCGCTGCTGTCTCGCCCAGTTGCCGCCACCACCTTTTCACCAGCTCTCATTCGCTCTCACTGGCGCAAAATTTCGGGCGGCGAAACGCGCCATGCCAGGCAGCGTTCGGTGTCTCTAGGCGAAGTGAGATACAGTGGAGTACGACGTACACAGTTTAGTTTAGTTTGACAGTGGACAGTTTGCCAAGTGTTCGACAGGTAGGTAAGTGGTCACAGGCTGAGACCCCCCGGGGGGTGTGGCCCAGTGGCCGACCGTAAGGTCAGGACCACCGTGAGCAGCTGTCGGAGGAGAACGGAGTGGGGTGGTAGGAGCAACGCGTGTACCCTTGTCGAACGATCACTATCACGAGAGTTCACCAAAGTGTTCTGAGTTTGTATCCACGTTCTCTCTATCTGAGAAACGGCGAAGACCGGTCGGAATCGTTTACCGAGTCGTACTGTGTGTGTTGCTGGAGTGGCGCGTGCATTGTATAACGGTAACGTTTAGTGGCTGTCAATACACAGTGGCCGGATAGCCGTGGAAAGCCACTTGTGTATCAGTTCAGATGACACAGTTTACA
Source organism: Tropilaelaps mercedesae (assembly GCA_002081605.1). Lineage (NCBI taxonomy): Eukaryota > Metazoa > Arthropoda > Arachnida > Mesostigmata > Laelapidae > Tropilaelaps > Tropilaelaps mercedesae. The sequence continues at coordinate 26,397 of MNPL01007534.1, read as the reverse complement.
AGCTGACCGCAAGATATACCAGTTCTCAGTTTGTTGACGAATTACCTTCTAAACCGATGATCTTCTCTCAGCGTATGTCACACATATAGCAGCTATATTGTTCTATCGCCTTTGTCGGTAGGTGGATGATGTGAACGTAACCGTCGCTTACGTGTAGAGGGAGTCGAGGATGAATGAAGAGATGATATCAACGGAGCACGAACGAGCCGAACAGAAAGCTGGTGGAGTCGCTCTGGGATCGGAGGAAAGCGAAGAGGAACGAGACAGGTTGGCCGCTGAAATGGTTGTCAGCAAAGACCGTCCCCTCTTGGTCGACGCCGATGACGTAGAGGTGGGTTTGTAACATGTCGAACGTATATTAGCCTAGAAAAACTACAAGACTAACTGAATCCAATGGAAAAACCGTTTAGAGCCAACGCTCTTGTCAGGCGTGTGGGTGTGTGTGTGTGTGCGTGTGCGCGTGTGCGCGTGTGCGCGCATATATGGTGTAAGTTTACACAAAACGAGAAGGGCCGAAATTGCTTTAAGAAGTAAATACTTAACACTAATAAACACTAAGGCCTGTAAAACAAGGAATTTTGCATGTTTTCGTTGAAAATTATAAATACTTTTTGAAAATTATCTTATGTCACCATTTATCTTGTTTTAAGGAACGGTCTGTAGTGAATTTCAAAAGTTCAGTTAAGTGGAGTATACGTAAAACGCACCACAGAAAGGCTTTCGAATTGCTTCACCTGAAGGGTACAAAAATATAGAGAATTTTTTATTTTGGTGTGTAGCTGGACCCTTGACCATCTTAATTATTTAGGCATTAAGTAGTGCAAGAAGGATTGTAGATACTAACAAAAAAGTTTCTAGCTAATGCACTCGTCAGGTTTAAATTACATATTTCAAATTACACTTTTTAGCAGAAGTAAGTACAGGTTTTATGCCAGCTGTGTCAGTGTTGAAGTGGAATAGGTCGTTGAGCAATAACCATTGCTGAAATATTGCCCCCTGCGATTCAGTTAATTTCCGTTCCATGCAGGAATATTACCATGAATCATCTGATTTCGCAGGCATCCGTTAATTTCCCTTCCATGCACGAATATTATCGTGAACCACCTGATTTTGCAGGCATCCGTGTCCTTCATGAACGAAATGGCGCGTCACACTGAAGTGTCAGACCTACCGAAAATAGAATGGGACCGCGTGGAGACGGAGTTCTCTGATGAGACACAAAAATTTTCGATCCAAGGTCTTCATCGAGCACAGACGCTCTTCGCAGTACACTCTTCTTTGCCAGCTCAAAGCAAACCTGCTGTAAGTTGCACATTTGCTTCAAGTTTAATATCCAAGCACCGTTGGCTCGGTTTTTTGTTTTTCATACCCCGTAACATAAGTACTTGGATGCATGTTACTAACGGCCAATTCGATGTAGAATACATTTTTAATAACCGTTAGTGATTCGACCGTGAAAGAACTATACGAAAATAGTACGAAAAATTGTTAAAACAATTATGTGAAGAAAATCCCTGTTCCTCATCGATGCCCCCGAAGACAAACGTAAGTGTCCCTGGGGCCAAAGTTTGCCCCGGTATCCATAAACTTCGTTCTGCATATTCTACGTTGCTTGTCTATTTTTCCATAGCTCTCGCTGTTCCTGGTTTTAAATGAAGCAAGCAGGAGTTACATTTTAAATGAAATAAAACCCTCAAAAACTATGAAATAAATATGAGGACGAAGACCTACTAATTTTCTCTCCCTTGCCCATTTTAGGTCAGCTCCTGCAGCCTTGGCAACACCGTTTTTTTATGTGTGGATGCACTCCTTCATATATACGACGATGACCAGCATATAGCTGCTGTGGAGTTGGATTCGATGGCTGAGGAGATGGCCGTTCTCGATTTAGATCAACGAATGGCCGTTCTAGCTAAACAAAATGGCGAAATCGAGATACTGAGCATGTCTGGAGTCAGCTTATTCAGCCATCAGCTCAGCCCGATGGGAGATGACTCCGTTCCCAACGACAACCAGAAAACATTTCTATTTCTGGAAGCCACAACCGATGCATTGTGCCTTCTCACAAGAGATCTGACCCTTTTCATTTTGAAAAAGAAGTACGAAGTCGCAAAAGAAAACGGCCATCATCTTCCGAAGGAATCGACTTTGAATGCCGAAAAGGTGGAGTGCCCCGAAGCAGTTGAAAGCGAAGACGCGCCCCCAGTCGAGCAGAACATTGTGATGAATGACGACTTCGGTGTTGAGGAGCCTATAACCGAGGGAAATGCACTTCGCGACCTGATGGACATAACGTCCTTCAACCTGAAGGAATTTAATGGCATTAATGACATATCCTCCCTCGTCATGATCGAGGATCTGGTAGTGTTTTCGAACGGGGCGGACGGTGCCTTGTATCGACTAGCCGTATGCGACGGCTCATTAGCGAGACTTTCTGCCGCTTTTCCAGGAGGACGCATATCAAAGATGTTGGCTAGTGGAGACAAACGCTACCTTATTCTTCTATCAGATGATGGATTCATTGCCACGATGTGCATGCGAACTTTCCTACTCGTCGACTTCTTCATGAATTTTACCTTTCGTGATATCGCATTCTCTCAAATGTCCGATAACGGAGGGGAGGTGTTAAAAGTACAGTTAGTAGGATATCATCAGACAGATAGGAGAATTGCCGTATACAGTTTACCAACAGTGAAGGAAGAGTACAGCGTGGAAATGGGCGGTCACGTAACCCTAGTTAAGCAGTGCGCACCTAGCGAGGAATGTATTGTTATACAGATCAGCGACGATCTCAGCAGTATTACCGTTAAGTCAATCAACGAAACTTCACCTCAGACTAAGTTAGAGGTTCTTCTTCTTAAGAAAAGGTATGACGAAGCGGAACAACTTGCTAAACTATTCAAACTGTCCGTTCATGACGTCTACTTAGAAGAATTCTATAGTCTTCTTAACACACTTGGACGATATGACCAAGAGCAGCTAGTCGTTGGCGCGTTCAACCGACTATTGGAACTATATAAGAAGTTGAACTCGCCTGAGGAGGTGTATCAAGCCGTTATCAATTCCCTCCCGGCGAGTTTGACACACGCCTTGAAAATTCTCGATCTACTGGCAGCGGATCTACAGCAGCACCATAACGGCAACGGAAGTAGCGGCCAGCTGGCGGACGTCGTTCTCTCCCAGTACAAGCTGACGACGTTTAAGCTCGTCGAGAACGAGCACCGCTTCGAGCTTTGGAGCGCGTTTTTGAGAACGCCGACGCTCGACCTCGTGACCGAGAGTCTTCAGCATAATCAGAATTCGCGCGCACTCACGATTTGGTCGCGGCATCGCGACATAATCTGTGGCAGCTGTGAGCTGGGTGCCATGCGCAGTTTCGTCAACTCGCTTCCTCTGCTCATCGACGAGATGAAGAGGTGGCTGGTCGAAGGACGGCTCTTCGCCTATTTGATTAGTGATTTTCCTGAGGCGGTTGACGATCTTATCACTAAGATTGTGGAGACGGCGAGCGTGGCCGAAGTTCGTAGTCCCACGTCGTGGCCGTTGTCCTCGTTGGAGCTTCTGAACATTTTTCAGTCGGAATTTGATGCCATTCTAAGCCCGAAGTCCGAGCAAACGGTAGCATTACCTGCGGTGATTAATACGATAAAAATGTTCCAGGGCTTAAAGGTGAAGACCTCGCCGGTCTACAAGATGGCAGCCCTTCGGCAGGATATCATATTTTTAATGGAGCTCCGCCAAAAATACAGCGTTCACCTCCCTCTCAGTGAGCTAGCCACGATGCCAGAGAAGGACTTGCTTTTCTACGTGATGAACCACCTTAGCACCGAGATGGAGATGCACAACTTTATTCACTGCACCTTGAAGGACGTTTGCCTCAAGAAGGGCTTCGACCTTAATGACATGCTCCTCGAGTACATCGTGCATTTACGGGCATACGGAGCCGCCTCGAAGAACGCCGAATGGGAGCTAAAGGCATGCCGCGTCTTCAAGTTGCTTGCCATTCCCGAATTTATGTCGAAGGCCGCGTTCACAATCGTAGAAGCGGCGACCATCCCGTGGAAGCAGTGTGTCCACGAGGTGTACGATATTGCAGTCGGTATGGACTTCCTCCACAAGGAGAGGCTGGAGCGGATGAAAAGGGATATTCCACTGAAGCTTCTGCTGAGGAAGCACGCCGTCCCTCCAATGGATCTCGACGAGGAGGACATTGTGGCACTCCTCATCAATGCTGGCGAGTCGTTGGAGGAACTGCTTAGAGTATCTGACGAGGTTGGTTGGTCACGGGGCAAAGTTCTGGTCGAATTCTTGCTGAAGTACTGCGAGGACGAGGACGCCGATAAGGTCGAGCAGCTCCTAAAGGACTACCACGAGGAGCTGGCCGAGAAGGTCGTTTGGGCGCGGCTGCAGTGCGCCGTCGACATCACGAACACTCCTAGTAGACACTGCGCCCTTCTGCACTACGCACTCAGATGCTGCACGGGCGACTCGGCTGTGCCAGCCGGCCAGGTCGACTCGGTGTCCCACATCCTTAGTGAGCTACAGGGCGAAACGGCGGACGAGGTTTTTTGCGAGCTGTACCTGTACTGCCAGGATCGCTGCTGTCGAATCGAGGATATCCTTTACGACCTCCTAGTTGAGACAGTCTCTAATGCCAGCGGCAAGCTCCCGCTGATCGCCGCGTGTTTCCTGCAGCCGGACGTCAGCGGACGCCTGTGTCTGCTGGCCGTGCAGTACCTACTGGCAAACTGTTCGGTGGTCAAGATCAGCCGCGTCCTCTGCCGGATGGTGGCGAAGTGCAACCTCGAGGACACCGGCTACAGCCTCTACCTGCTGTGGGTGTCGTGCCTGGCGCACTTCAACCTGACGACGAGCAACGACCCTTTCGTCTGCTGGAAGTTCTCGGCGGACGTATGCCCTCAGCACGTGTCCATCGCACCGGCCATCGTGGCCAGCGTCGACCGGCTCGTCAACAGCGTCTTCGACGAGAGCACGAGGGAGATGACATTGGACGGTTGGTGCGAACGAATGCTTGCGGCCACACGCCAATGCTGCGAGGAACTACAGCGGGCGTCGGCCACGCAGCTCGTTTACGAGCTGGCGACATGCGTCCGACATACGCTGGCGTTCCACGAAATTAAGGAACCAGCATCGCTAACCAAGCTAGCCACCGACAGCGCGAAGAGCTTCATTCGCGATCACATCGCGTCGAAATACAGCGACCTGTTCTTCACGGCCCACGTCCTCACTGAGCTGGAGCCCGACCTTTTGGTTCAATACTTTCAGTCGATGCTCGCCCACTCACTGTCGAACACGGCCATGGTCATCAAGCTGGCATCTGTCGGGCTACTGGTGAGCGATATGCTTCACCTGCCGGGGAAAAGCCACCTGATTGGAACGCTCAAGGCGAGTGAGTGGTGCTTGAGGCTAGCCGACTATCGCATCGACGTCAAGAAGATCGTGAAGGAGGGCTTTAACCAGCGAAATGCCGACGACGTGGCCGATAAGCTGACTCAGAGTACGAACGTCAACATCGACCTGCTCAAAGAGTTCGCGCAAGACTTTTCGTTGGGTTCGTTGAGCGTGCACGCGTCCAGGCTGTTCCAACATCTGCTAACGGCGGCCGTTGATGAGGTGCATCAGGGGAACACACAGATTGTATACCTCGAACTCCTGCCGAAGGCCGACAGTCTCCTAGGTCTTCTGGGTCCCGATGAGGCCCACTCGAGCTTACTCAGCACCCTGCCGCAGGTAGACGATTACTGCTACGAGGTCCTGCAATACGTTTACGAGAAACTCGAAACGCTGGGCCGCGATCAGCGCAAGGAGCTCCATCTGCTGCTGTTCCTTAAAAGCTACCACAGGATGAGCAAGATCTCAACGAAGGAGTCTCTCCAGTGGACGATGTTGCATCCGGAGTATTGTACCCTACCTGACATGGCCATGAAGCGCGTGCCGCTGCGCATCACCATGGAAAAGCCTGAGGTGGTGCTGACCGCCGAGCTGAGCGCCATCAACATCGACGACTGGGTCTCCGTCTGCCACCTGATCAGCGGGCTCGGCCCAGACGACATGCGCATCTTGGCACTCGCTAACTCGGTCAAGCAGTACAAGCAGCGAGCCAGCGTCTTCACCTGCGACGACCGGCTTGTCGAGTTTTTCATGAAGCTCGTCGACGACATGACTGACGAGAAAAAGGCGCTCAGCAGCGCACTCCACATGTTCAATGACCTGCCCAAGGGTAAGACCAAGGTGCGCATCGCCCAGGAGCTGTGGCGTTACGCGAACGAGTGCACCCCATCGATGGGCAAAATTGCTCAGACATTCCACTCGCAGTACCGTGCACTGGGCTGCGAAGTCGTCCTCCGCGAGAACAGCTTCGAGGAGAACGGCTTGCTGAAGCGCTGCACCGACCCCAACGATCTCGTTGCGACGATTCTCGCCAACAAGCTCGGCTCGAGCCTAACCCTAGACGCCGGCCGGATTCTGTCCGTCATCGAGCACACAGCGGCGCTGGCTAACGCCAAGCCGAAGGACATCCTGCTCCACTTCATCGGCAAGTGGCTTAACGATGGCCCGACCAACGATAACCACGGCGACCTCACGGCCACGTTCAACTTCGCCCAAGTCGACAACGGCGGCGGCATAGGCCGCTCGCGACACAGTGCCCTGAACTTGGACGACGTCGTGCGCGTTGTCCGCCTATTGGTAGCGCTGCCCAACGAGACGGCGGTGCAGCTAGTCAATCACCTGCATGCTTTGCAGAACTCGACGCAGACACTCGCCATCGAGCAGCAGCTGCGCACCAACCTGGCGGTGCTGTGCGCGTTCGACAAGGATACGGCGTTCTCACTTCTTGGTACGTCAAGTAAGGCTATCGTGCAGCAGTGCAATCAACTGATGTACACTGGCCGCGTGCAAAGGTATGGGGTAGCGCTGAATACGTTCCTGACATCTGACGAACTCGTTCAACATGTCGTTAGCCAGCTGGTTCAGCGGAATCAGCGGGACTCACTCGTGTTGGCGTTTCACATGTTCAAGGATTTTGATATCCGTGACGAACGCACGTTGGCCATTCTGGTTGATGGGGTGGCCAGTCGGCCGGACATCCTCGAGGAGGCCGTTTTATACCTGCAACGATTTCACTCGGTGTTTGGCCAGCCGGACTTCGTACAATGCTGGACTCGAGTAGCGGTCGTTCACACGCCGCCTACACACCGTAGCTAGAGGCGTGCTAAACCAGCAGACCCGTAAAAAAATTCAGTGAGCCAATCGTTGGTGGAGCGATGCAGTAGCTCCGCTCGACTGTAAACAATAAGTCGAGACCACGTGACGCAGCAGATTGTGGAGTTTTGAGCCCTTCCCTAGTTGAACCTAGAGGATCGTACCGTCTGTACCTATTCGAAACGATAGCACGAACACGTGGGTTCCTGTAGGTTCAGTAGCAGGAATTATTGCATCAAAGGATAAAAAGCAACGACAGATTTGCACATTACTAGGAAAAGTTTCAAAGAAAAACCTTCATCCATTATCGTCAAGAATTCCTTTTTAACACTTATATATATATATATATATACCTTTTCACTTTACACTGGGCATCTCCCAAAGTAAAATTGTACACATGCATGTGATGATTCCATGTGTATTATAGCAACTGAGAAACAGAAGAATCAATGAACGCTTAGTGCATTGTGCATATGTGACACAATTGATGAAACGTATTATCGATGGTGATGAAACGTACGTTGTGCTACTGGCTTCTTGTATGCTGTCCTATCTCAACGCGAAGAGAATGAAGATTCTATTTTCTATTCTTCAAAGCTGCCTTTCCGCCTCTACGCGCATGTTGAATCATTACTTCTCCAATAAGCAAATAAAGAGATGTAAATATTTTAACTGCACAATTTAGGCCTTTGCTGTGACCATCAACTGTGGTGATGAATATAAGTACTCTCATTACAAGTAAGTCTCATTACATCGACCCGTTCCATTATTCTACTTATGGTCTGTGCAGCTGGCAGATGACAATGCTAAATTTACCCAGCATACGAAATCATTCATTTTTGTCCATATGATGGGACCCGGTGCGTGGCATCGTAAAAGTCAGCATTGTTTTCTATGATTTCCAATGAGTTCCGTCGAACGCTATTATGATCCTTAATTAAAAAAAGTTTCAACATTTTTTTAACGTTTTCTAAAGTCGTCTGATTTAAACCTGACGAATTTCAGCACGTTTCATTATAACACAGAGGCATTACCTATGCGCCCTATATCGTCATAACATGACTTCTACCATGAAGTTAAGGCCCGAAACTGATCTCGCCAGTAACAATGCTGGATGCACATAAGTAGCGGCTCAAGTATGCCAGTTGATTGAAGCCTTTTTTCGAAAAATTGATCATCCACCTACTGCCTGCGTTTTTGTAGCCGCAAAGGGAGAACAAAACATGAAGATTCATTCCGAAAAAGTCAATCGGTTTCCTTAACTTTATTTTGTCTTTCGATACCTTATGAAGCCAGTCGTTGCCCGTCACAGTGGTCGTATCTCGTATCATCTTTAATAGGTGTGTATATATATATATATATGCACTCGGAACGTTAAGGCACTTGTGATGGCCCGAATACTTACAATGTTCTAGTAAAATATTGCCAATGGCCCTTTGTTCCTGTTCGTATGCACAACTTAGGAAACATAGGGAAAACAACATGTTTAAACTTGTAAAGAGTCACGTAGCAAAAAAAATGCTTGTCTTCAACTGGCCGTTCCCACAAAAATTTCAATAACCTTTATACAACAACCGAGTCACGCGCGATCCATGTTATCCATCGGAGGAATACATATACATATATATGTATATATATATTGGACCTTGGCGTTCGTATCGACGAATTTACGAAGCACGATTGACCGTATATACGAGCTATGCATCCGCAGTACCGTTTATTTACAGCGGGCAGTTTTAACATCCTATTACTTTGATTTGTTCAAGCGTAGAATACAATAATATGCGTTTCCTGAGGGCCTCTTCAGGTAGATTGCTTTTACGTCAGTGTTGTCATTCCGGTGCTGTTACGCCAATGAAGCGAGTACGTATCCTCGACCCACATTATCAGTAACTACGTACGATACATCTCGATCAGCTTCGCCACAGCATCACTTGTCAGGACTCTCAAAACAGCGCTGCCTAGACATCGAACGGATCAGATATAAAAAGGGATAGAAAGGCGCATCGCCCCTCTTCAATTGCGGAGGTCATCTGTGTGTCTTGCGACGGCCGGAGCATCACAGAGCTGAAGATCGCCGCTGGAATTGCGAAAACCGTCACACAACAACAGCAATTATTAACGTATAGATTTATGACCGTACCGCTGCGTGAAGTAAAACTGTTCGCCTTCGAGTGGCCTGCCGGAAACGGACGAACTTCCTCAGGTTTCGACGGTGAAAACGTGGTAAAAAAAACGAATACCGCCAGCTAAAGGAACAGCACAAAATAAAATATGTTAAAATATTTTTAATTCTGCTGCTCAATTATTTGCCCTCAGTATGTCTTTTCAAGGTGGCAGCCTACCAAGAAGATCAATATTAAGCCCGTTATAGCGTGACAACTTCGCGACTTCGTGAAGAAAAGCAACCAGATAAATGAACGTATCCTGATGAACTTTCGGTATATCCTGAAGTATTTTTTTAGCCTGAGCGTAGGATGTAGCACTTTCTATAGCTTTGAAGAAAAACGCAGAAGGTATAACTGGCTCACGCAAGGCCTTCAGAAACAAAAGTAGACACTGGGCTACCGAAAACGGACTTGCTGCAAGAACAACAGTAAGTACAAAGGAACATATCGTATTAGCATCGCCAAAATAAATCAGTCATTTATATAGATATTTTTTATATAGGTATTTATATAGCGTTTAACGGTATAAAATGTTCATTTATCGATGCTATAATAGACATTCTACGGATGTTTATTACGGAAATAATCGAACGTGCCATATATGTCTACTTCGCGTACAGCGATGAGCCGCATCGGTAAAGCTGCTAAAACCATGAATTATACCCTATACCTTCAATCTGTGTATCAGGCGTTTTGAAGTCGAGAGCATCGCGAATGCTTTCGATATCCATCAGACATCCGTCCTTCACGAAAAGTCCTTCAACATCGATTCCCTTCCGTAGCATGCAGTCGATAAGGATCCACAGCTCCGTCGGAATCTCGAAAGGAACCATGAGCTCTGCGTGCTTCTGTGGATCTTGCTCCTTGGGCATGAGATGATAAATAAGCGCACCATTGGACACGATATTTTGCAGGTCATATTTCAAAAGCCGAACGCGTGTTTTTAAAGGAAAATTGGGCCGACCGTATGTGAGAAAAATTGCGGCGACGTTGCTATATATATATATAGAAGAAAAATGGTAATTGACCATGTTCACATCTCGCATGCTTCTGGGCTGTTCCAAAAATGTACGGCACCTGCCTGATGTACAAGCTGCCAATCTATAGAATGAGGCGAAGGAGAAAAAGCTTCAGAGGATACTATGAAACAGAGTATCAGACGTACTCCGAAGAAGAAGTTCACCCATGTCAATTGGGGGCAAATATGCAAGCTAAAACAGCACTAGACGGAGATTTCCGTGACACTAGGTTTCGGAGAGGAAATCGAGGTTTCGAAAGGAGAATCATCGGTGTGGAAGGCACAAGGAATAGCTAGCGTGGACCAGAACCGGCTGTCAACGGACCAAGTTTGTGCAAAACGGCAGGTGTGTTGAGGACGCTACGGTTTGTAGTGACATGTCGAAGCTTTTAGTGATGTAGGCTATATTAAATAATGTAAGAAATGTGGTGAACAATAGCCGTCTAATTGTAAACCAACATTTAGATGCACGCGTTCAACCTGAAGGAGCTGCTACACTTATCCACGAGCGCTTATGAACATAACTACTAATTTCTTTTATTCAATGCAGTGAATGCACTATCACACAACAAATCATATTAATACGTTATTATATGGCGAAGCAGAGCCTTAAAACGAACTTCAAAGCAATGTTGTGGACTAGCTAGGTTGGCTATGTTCAAACGTGATAAAAAGCAGACTGACGTAAGACAGTTAAGACTAACCAAAGCTAGAAGTTTTTGTTTGTTCATTCGTCCAATGGGCGTCTTATGCCGGACGAGAGCTTCAAGAGAAGAGCCGAAACACGAATAGCGATAATCGATGTCAATTGATATGTAGATGTCCTTCCCCTTCCGCGGATGAAGGATGAGCACATCCCTTCCTTCATCTATGCCGCCGTTGAACGACGGCGCACATAACGAATCAACCAGCACCTCCACGTTGATCTCGCACTGAGTCCACACGCAGAGATCAAGATGTTTGTCAGAATGGTTAATGGCTCATAGATCACGGATGACCAATGTCTACTAGATTCCCTCCAGCATCATAGAACGCATATACTTGATATATATTAGATATTTATATTATATGATATCTAAATCTACCGCGAAACATAAAACCTTGGATGTGGATATATTGACATGCATGCAGCCATATTGCAACCACACGTTTAGGGGCCGTATAGACAACATCCTATATATCGACGCTTGTAAAACAGTAGTACACCCTGCATATACAGCCACCAAAACTCCGAGCGGAAATGTATTACTGCCTTTCACAGCCAGCTCTTTTGGCCACCAATGTTATCACGGCGACACCTGGATGCAACCTGTCCAGTATTTATTCATCAGCGTAATTCAGTGCGTTTCACAACACGGCGAACTCTCGCTTTGGACCACAGGCACTCATGCAGCATCACATGTTACGCCTAATTTAGTCACCTAATTCACTGAATCAATATATGTATATTTTGAATCTTCTTAAGAACAAAGGAATCAGATCAGAGATTGCCATACCATCTCGCCTTTCTTGAGAACCCCGCAAAGGGGCTCAACTTTAAGCCATCGCCGTGCGTATCTACCGCTTTTGGGATGCGGCTTGAAGTAAAACTTCACGATATTGTTACTGACATTTGTAACAGTGAAACTCCGAGTCACACGTTCGTAAAAGTGAACGTCGCTGAAGTGCAGGTAAAGCTGATCCACAATTACATGGGCGACATCCTGGCTGATACCCTGGCGGACATCGTGGGGTATACCTGTCGTCTGACTATTGGCCTGTTTCATCACCTTCTGATAGGCAATCTTACGCTTTGCGGTATCTACCACATAAACGCCTAAAATTCACATCAAAGTAACAGCACCCGTAAACCTTAGTGACCGCCTTTGACATCTCCAATTACCCTGTATACGTTTAACTTTCAATTGGAAACGCAACGGATAATAGAATAAAATCATGTCCTATGTGATGCTGCGCTCTAATATACATTTATTGATGCAAATACAAGAGAATGTTATTAGAGGCAAGCACAGAGCATATTATTGTCTCGGTATTTGCACCCGTAAACTTCGCACAGCGTCCTTTATGGATGCAAAACATTTTTGCTGTTTTTACACAAAGCTTTGTTTGTTACAAGAAAGCTACCGCAAGGGAAAATTGCTCTTAACATTTTGTCTAAAAACCTTGCTCGGCGTATTTTGTCCCGCTACTCTAGCTTTCCAAAGCGCTCCCTGCGTGTTCTTCTAAATTAAGCCACCGGCTGGTACATTTTATATGTACACGAAAGCTTTAATACTTACGAAACAACTAGCAGGGCCAACACCTACTAGTTTTCTCTTTCTGTGTCCTCTTCAGGTCAGATTCTGTAGCCTTGACAACACTTCCTTGTTATGTGTGGAAGCACCCTTTCATATATTCGACCATGGCACCATATCGCCGCTATCGAGTTGAATTCAATGGCTGACCAGATGGTCGTGCTCCCATCTCAGATCACAAATGGCCGTCGTCAATACACAGAATGGCGAAATCGAGTAGTGAGTACTTCCGGAATCAGTCTATTCAGCCATCAGTTCAACCCAACGGGGGATGCCTCTGGCTCAGTGATAACCAGAGCACACTTATACCTGGAAGCCACAACCGACGCATTGTGCTTTCTTGCAAAAGACCAAGTAGGTCTCCTTGGTTGGATGAAGAACGAAGTCCCGAGGGGAAACATAGCTACCATCTCGACTTTGAATATCAAAGAACGCACTGAAGTAGTTGAACACAAAGACGTAGATTCCGCCGGTCGGCGGACGATAACTGGGCCGTCAAAGAGCCTACTGTCAAGGAAAAATTGCTATCGTTCACCTAATAAAATTTAAAGACATCAGTGAAATATCCTCCTTCAATAATTCTAGGTATGGTAATACGCTTGAAAGGCGCGAACGGTACGAATTACTGCCAACATTTTCAGTCGCCTTTATATGCATGCTAGCTGGCGGAGAAGAATGTAATTTGATTCTTCTATTAGTAAATGGATGCATCGTAATCACATTTCTTACTTGTTATTTTTTTAAGGAATCTTACTCTTAGTGAAATTGCATTTTCCTAAATGTTCGAAGATGATGAGGAGGTGCTAACAGTACCGTCAATAATATAGTATTCAACGGACCGGAGAATTGCCGTATACATTTCACCAACAGTGAAGGAGAAATACAGCGTTAAAATACAGCGGTCATGTGGCCCTTAAAAGTGCGCACCAAGTGCGGAGCTGATTGTCGTTCAAATCGGCGATGATATCAGCATATTACCGTTAAGGCAGCCAACGCTTCAGCCTAACATAAAGGTTCTTCTGCTTAAGAAGAGATACGATAAAGCGGGACGGCTTGCTAGACTGTTGAAACTGTCCGTTCATGACGTATGCTTAAAAGTTCTATAGCCTTCTTAGCACATTCTAACGATCCAGAGGAGAAGCCTTTGGCGCGTTCGACCGATTGGTAGAAGTATACAACAAGTTGGGCTTTATGAAAAAGTGTGTCAACCCGTCATCATAGTGGTAAAAGTAGCCACCACTTAGCAGATATTGTAGGTCATGGGCTAATGTCGTGTGTGATAAATGAATTAACCATCAAAAGGAACTTCATAGGGTCTCCGCAAAAGTAATCTCACCTATCAGATAACTAAGTAAGTTAACATGCAGTCGGTAAACTTTACCATAGTGCTCCGAAATAACTAAATTGTAATTTCAATACGTTGACTGGAACCACCTTCTAATTATTGCGACGTATCGGGAACACGTTCATAATTGTTACAGGCAGATATCAATTTGACTATTGACATCAGTCCATCAGGGGAGAATTAACTGAATTTTTTTTAATTGAAAGCTCATCTTTTTACTGCTACTCTCTTCTGGTTCTTGAAGTATACTGGTCAACTGGGAGGCAGCTGGTGACAGATGAATTTGTCATTGCTATGCGGAAAGGTTTTACCAAGGTTTTTGGAGTGAATGTAGACCGTCCAAAATATGCATTTGATCTGTGTGTATATCACATGATTGTCGCATATTTTATATGGGGTATATCACCATATGGTATGCATTTAGTTGCGGTGTACTCTCCGGTGCAGTTTACAGCGAACGTTTCTTGTTTCAGCGAACACCACCAAGCTGACAGATGTGAAGCTGCGTGAAGAGTAATTCAATAATACAACAACGCTGCCCGTGATATGCGCTGTTACTACGCATATTAGTAGAGCGCACGCGCATTACTGGAACAGGCACATCGGGTAAAAAAACCAAAGCAAGTCATATGATCGATACCAACGAACATAGGTTCAAGCGTGTGAACACGGCGACTCAGATTCGTTCAGGCCCTTAATAATTATTGCGCGGGACATCCGTTTGAATTTAGCGCCAATTCATGTAATTAGCCACCGTACTTTGACCAAGGTACGCATAACGTAAATATATCTTTAATTTCTTGTTGTACTAACGAGGCAGGAAGATGCATTTGCAATTACAGGCGGTTATATCAAGTAATATAACTAGACAGTTTCAGATACCGCCGCGAAGTTCGTATAACTATTGACTGGACATGACGTTAGTGCCATCCCTGTTTCGAAAAACAACACTGTGAGTCGGCAAAACCGCTTTTCTGTGATAGTGCGAGTAAGTAGAGCTGGTCCTGTGTCAGTGGGGGGCACTGAGAAGCTGTAGTTGCCGTATTTTCCTGATCTATTTCACCTGACGGTAGACTTAGCAGCATGAATCTCGATGAGGTTGTTTCGTGTTACCAACTACTAATGAAAGAGTGGAACTCTAAGGGACCAGACTACATAGAGAAGTGCGGCGTTCTATTAAATAAACTTAAGGTGAGGAACTTCATTTATTGATGTGCACGCACAAAATGTGGTGCCATGCATGTATGAGAAATTACTGGGCGCAATCGATTTGAAGTTCAGTCGTAAGTGCGTGAAACGTTGGAAATAGTTGAAACAATTGTTGAACATCGTGAATGTCGTAAGGAAAAATAATTTGTACGACAGTGTCGAGTTAACGACTGGCTGTAAGAAAATTTGGTTAATTGTCATATATCCACCTGATTTTCCGCTTTAAACTGAAATCGGTGCATATTTGTTTCAAGTTGAGTTCTGTTATTACCGTAAATAGATATTGTACCCTGTTCCATTTATTACTACATGCCAAGGGACAATTTTTTGATGAACAGGTTGCATACGCAACAGTGGTCCAGTGAGAAAATAATTTATAGAGTAAGAATCACGTAGGCATCTATACGGTCTATCACATAAGTCACTATGTCTATTAAGTATTTTTAAGGCTGCCCATTAGTTAACATTTGACGTCCTCGGCAACGCTTTTTGCATTACTTCGTAAGACGGACTCATAAGTCTAATGGCTATGGCGCGGATCGAAGCCGTCACCCGTTATGGTTAATTGGACGTTAATAACATTCTAAAGGTAATGCGAGGGAAAGTATTTCAGTGTATGGGTATTACGGAAGTAGATGCTCGAAGTCAGACAACACAGATATGTCAGAAAGTCAGAGAGCGCAGTCTTGGTATCGGTAACACTTGAGCACTTTTGTTTGAACGCGGCTAGTATTACCTTAACATATAATTTGCTTAATTTATAAGTTAATTATTGGTAATAATATTTGACTGAAATGAGTTATTCAACGAAGCATACACATGATTGTTTTCTAGCCTTTGATCTGCTTAAACA
>MNPL01007532.1:15352-27656 GCA_002081605.1 Tropilaelaps mercedesae | reverse complement strand
CACACGCACGCACACACGCACACACGCACACACACACACACACACACACACACACACGCACGTACGTACGCACGCACACACGCACGCACGCACGCACGCACACACGCACACACAAGCAAGACCACAGGACAGTTGATGTTGGTGGAATTGATTCCTGATGGATGAAAAAGTTGGACAGGAGAAAAATTGGGCACGGTGCCTATCGATAACCTGTGCGATTATTGCGGGCAACGGCGGCGCAGTTACTCAGATCGGAGAGGAGAAGGAGGGGCAATCAGACGAAGGAGCCTGTCTCTGAAATGGCGCAACTCGCATGTCCGAAGGGGGGCTAGTACACGCGCGCGCGCGCGTGCATCCCAGTTGTAACGGTGGCTGGGCGGGGCTAAGTTTCTTCAGCGAGACCTCCTAACATCGCCACCAAGGACGACGCCAACTACGCTGACGCCCATTGACGCGCAAGGATCTCCGAAAAAATCGAAAAAAATGGCGGAAAATGAAAAGAGATTTATATAGAGGGCGTTCGGAAGAGTCGAGATGGAAGCCAATTAAGTCTGAAATGTACAGACACCGTAATTGATGGCGCTGATTAGTTTTCTACTAATTAGTTTTGGTTACTGAGTAGGCGAGCTAGAGAATTGTGCGACCCTCCGTTTCGGGTCTCACATTTTCGAGCGCGTAGCTCAATGGTGTAATTCTATCTCTTATACATTATACTTACATATATCTCGATGGACTAGAGCATTTTCTTATTCTTCTACGTTGGTTGTCGGCGTGTCCACACCAATGACAAAGTGAAACGCCACTTTTATTCTAAGGACGACTCGAAGCGAGACAAAAGTGTGAAAAAAAAATACTTGGCATTTTTTACTGGACGCCTTGGTTATGGCCGCTGATAATGGCCAACGCAGAAAAGATGACCAGCTCTATTGGTACACGGCGTAGCTGCGTAGGCAATGGAAGTATGTCTCGCCAGAAACTAGCCAGATAATACCGAATCACTACTGAAGAGTACCTAGACGATCATGGCCCCTATTATCATTATATGAATGCTTACAATGGCGTCATTGGAATTACTTATATAACTAGCCGCTATGAGTTACAATGGCGAGTAATATATGTGTATATGTGTGTGTATATGTGTATATATATATATATATATATACGTTGTGTGAACTCTACGAGAGCTTGGAGGAGAATCGAAGCAAAACAAGCTAATCTGAGCTGATCCGAAATAGCGGATCGATAATCGGTTGGCACTCGGTCATCGTGTGTCGATTTAGGCCTCTTCGGACGTCAGCTGGTCTGTCGTCTGATTTTTTCAGTGACCGGCATAACCGTCACATTTCTGATATTCATCTGCTGTTGCCGTTACTCGTGCCAGTCCCGTTCTCTCTGTTCGATGTAACCTTTTTCGAATCTCTTGGTGACAACTGTGTCGGTGTGGCATTTCGGTGCGGCACATCGGTGCGGACGATTAGTGTCGTTAGTAAATGCCAGCCAACATACTATACCAGCCAGATAATCTGACGATACGTTTTTTAATTCACTGAAAATGGTGTATTCGGTATTGACTAATTTCCTTACGTACGCGTCTCAATTACAGGTAAGCGTGAATGGTCGTTCATGACGCCCTCTCGGAGGGGGTAGTCCGTTTCCGCGAAACATCGAATCCTCTGGATGAGTGTTTTATTCGCAAAGTGTATTTTAGTGTGCTCGGTGCTGTAGTGAAGAGGCTTCACCGCAAGAAGATATGCGCAAGGGCGTTTGCGCAACAAAAATTTTGTGAGATCTGTGCGCCGTATCTGCTCGGATTACGCAGTGTGTCTGTCCTGCCCCGTTCGCTATCTCTCTTCATGACGGATACTACGCATTTATCATCTGTGTTCTTCGTCGATGTGTAATATTAGTAAGAGGTTGTGCTTGCCTTGTTCCCCAACCGTGGTGGATTGCTGCTGCCGTCGCCGCCGCCGTTGTTGTTGCCGTTGTTCGGGGCAAAGCGAGCAGGGGCAAACAAATTCGGCGACGCAAGGAGGCTGCTCAAGGAAAGGACGGAACGCTAGAAAATCGATAAGTGCAACTAAGGAGATGCAATAGCGCTGAAATCATAATTGCAAGAAGTGCGACATAGAGCTCAGGGGATGAACATCCCGACACGGGAGAGGGAAATGTTTATCTCGGGGAATGTTTACGTTAATCGTGCCTATCGATCGATAATTCTATCGATTGTGGGTCTATAACTAATGCTTGAGATATGGACAAGGTCGTTTTTTTTTTTGAATTTGTAGAAATGGTTGAGCTGTAGATAGCTTTGTGTCATTACCTACAAAGCGATAAAATGTCGGCAATGGATACAATAATGACCAGCGAAGGCGAAAACTGGTGAAACCTTTAGGGTAATCGTGGGTGCATGGAGAGGCCCTAGAGAGTGAAATAGCTTTGAAGTATAACAGTTGGCCTGCAAGAGCCGCATCGTTCACGCAGGACAAATGTTGTACTGGTGGCCTACAGAGTCGAGTCTTCGGCATTCTGGAGCCGTTCATGGATATAACTCACTCAAAGGAAATTATTACCAAGGCAAACGAACGAACACACGAACGAAGCGAAGCGATGTCGATGCATTTCCGAGTACTTCTAGTTTATCGACGCAATGTCCAGAAATGACGACTATTTAATGATACCCATGTGAACTTCCCATCATCATCAGTATCACCACGATCGTTAGTGCTTGGAAAGTTTCGATGGTAGCTCGTACGAGATTGACTCGCACTTCAGACCAGTTGAATGCCTTCAGTGTATACTATGTTATCAGCAATCTGGAATGGCCTATATCAAATCCTCCTCCTATGTCCTACCAAATCCATGATGCCCCACACCATAGACGGTGATGCCGATAAAATTTTTCCATTCATCATAACGCCCCCTTTTCCTGTCCTAGCTTAAGGCTCAACAAAAATTCAGACCTCATTCCGACCTAACACAATTATTCGGGGTGACAAATCACCCGGAACACTGACGTATCGCTAATGCGTTAGGCGGACTATGTTCTAGCTTCAGGGCTGAAGCTGGGCGGTCCCAGTGTTGCATAGCGTTAGCCATACTCGGCTGTGCCCGTGATCGTCGCGTATATCTGCGTTCGCGGAGAGGACATGTGATAGAATAGCGGCAATGGCATCGATAGGCAAGCGAAACTGGCGACACGACGTCGACGCTTCCGATGCGGAGCGCCCGTGCAGCGTAGAGCCGAGATGTCCTTGCGTGGCAGTAGTAACACGGTATACGCTCGCGTCCACACGACCATCTATCTATACGCAAACGTCGAAGGTTACCGTTAGCTTCTTTCGTTGTGCACTCCCTTCAGTACGCCGCGTATGCGTCCCCATCGCTAGCGGACGCTTTCGTTTGCACGCGACGGCGGCGGGGGCGGCGGCGGCGGCGGGGGCGGCGGCGGCGGCGGGGGCTTCATGAGTAACGAATAGTCGTGTGCAATGTCCGAGTAGTGAATGCCTTCAGGAATCCGCGTAAGGTCCGCTCTGGTTCGGGTGGACGCCACCTCCAGGTGGGACCCCTGGAGCGAGAACTGCCCGTGGAGGGGTTACCGACAAATCGACAAATCTTCAACAAATCGAACGCACAGATCAATATGGCTGTTGTGTTCGTAGGTCGAGCGAGTTCAGGTTGTTCCGCTGTCGTTGTGGTGAGGTGATCTCGGCCGACTGGCGGGGATATCGGTCATGGACGGGCAGCAATCTTTGACCAAGTGTGCTGACTATGACGGTGATGGCGCGCGGTGATGCTTGCTCGAGATGAGTACACGCCACGAATTGGTGCAGCAGCAACAGGCCGAGAGATCGGACGAAACAGCGTTGGCAACAGCGTTCGCTGGAAGTAATAGGTCCAAAAAAGTAACAATATCGACCGTAGACATGCATGGTTAGCGTAATGCGTTGGTGTGAGCAGAGGTGAACGCTCGGTGGAAATGGCCGTCGGGGCTGCTTTATAGATGGCTTCCACCTCTGCCTGCAACATCCGGAAGGGCAACTGGGGCAAAACCAGCTAAACTGTACCAGGTAACAAAGCCCAAGCGACGATCTGTGCTGTGACACCGTTGGACGGATGTTTTTGGCCCGCTCAACGGGCCGGGGCCTGGTGATCGGCGACAGGGTCATTCTTTTCGGAGGGTTTTTTTAGGCAATTTTTTTGTCACGACTGTCTGTGATCAGCTTCTGTTGCGACATTCGTTACAGACGTTCGAATATGTTACCCTCTTAGTTGCTGTTGACTATCTGTCACAGCTGTGTGCCCCCAGAAAGAACTAGACGGAAAATACACCACTTCTTCATGCACCTCACTCAAAAGGAAGCGGCCTGCTACATTAATCTGCCTATTGCATTCTTTAACAATGTCTTACAATACGAATAGCTCTCAATAATAATACTTAGATAATTACTTCCATTGCCGATATAACCTGGCGATTCTTTAGCGCTGTCACTTATTATGATGGCGATTACTAAGGTCCAAACCGGCGTTGATGTTGTCTTCACAAGCAAATCGTAAACATCACAGCGATCTAACGGGTCCTGTGCTGGGCATGTACACGTATCCCATAACAAATACTTTATTGTGATGTGTGTGTGTGTGTGTGTGTCCGCACAGATGACACCGCCGCACGTTGCACGGCGTACACCGTAACAACAGGCTGTGGACTATTTGGCTGTGTGTAGGTAGAACTTCGAAGCAGTCAACTGCCACCTCAAACATTGAAGTACTGCCAATTGTCCGCAAACAAACGCCGACGAAGTATACGCGTCCCGCGCATAGGCTATTGCTTGACTTGGTGCTGCTAATCTGTCTGGATTAAAAATCCCGTTGTCCACGGCGTCAGCATAGGTGATCATCGGGTACCGCAACGTAGACGTTTTAGTGAATTGCGCAAACGCCAGTTGAGCAGTTGTATTGCGTCGGAATACGCGTGAGTCACGATAAACACCTCCGAATGCGTCGCACCCGCAAAGAAATGGCCTTGTCATCGTCCATGTCATTGTTAGGTTGTGTTCTTTGGTCAGTGGGCTACGTCGTATGGTCTTTTTTTTTTTCACCTTTGTGATAACGCGAAAATCCTGTGTGGTACGTCGACTGTGTTCGCCACATATTCACGCCTCGATGGAGGTCGTGAAGCCAAAGACGAGGTGGCCCTCAGACACTGACCCTCAGTTGCTTACTGGGCCGGTTGGTGAGTTAAGCTTCTCTTACCACCGCTGTTGAAGTCGTCGATGAATGGTGGCCATGTATCTCTCTCTAACTGATTGTTACCAGACGCTTCAGCCTGTCCAGTGCGATTTATCGCGTGTACCGGATTGTTCCACTAGCGTTGCCTCTCGAAGCGAAACGAATTCACTGCGCCATCCTTCTGTCGCGGAGCTTTTCTGTTCCCGGCCATGTTTGCCACGTGAAGTCTGTCGCCTACGCTTAGCCGCGACATACGTGAGAGCCTACGGGGCAGGTATTCGTGACCTGTGGAGGTGCAGCGCGATTCGGCCTTCACCTGGGTGACAAATATTTGGGTGACAAAAATTTGTCGTCATTATCGTTTATTGGCCATCATGTCCTATGCAGCGTCAACGCTATGGAGATGCCGCAGCTGTGGCTGTTCGGAGGGAGTGTGGGGCTCTCGGTGAACATGACCGTAGCGCCCACGCGGTCAGGATAGACACCTGTGCGAAGTAACAGCCTTATCGTTATTGCTGCTGCTGCTGCTGTTGCTGCTGCTGCTGTTTTGGCGGTTGCTGTCGTTACTGTTGTTCCTGTTGGCGTCGTTGTCATTACTTGTACCCATTTAAATTGATAGAACGAAAGATGATTGATATCGGGAAGAGCGCGTGCATACATACGTGTACATATCTGTGCACAACAAGGTGTGTGTGTGTGTGTGTGCGCGTATGTTTGCGTGCACGCTTTGTTGACTCGTGGCCAGCGATGGTTTTTCGTGGATTGTGCGCGTTTACTGGATAGCGAGTATTGAGCGTTTGACCGGGTCATCGGGTTTGTGGCAGTGGGAGGGACGAAAACGGAGGATAGGTGATTGATTCATTGATTGGCAGCTGTTACAATTATTTTTTTTTCGCGCGAACTCTGCCGCATCGCTGTCACGACAGAACGACCGTCGAGTGATTGACTGGCCCCGGTGGGGACGTCGGGCGTTTGGCATCCGGCGGCGATGGATCACTTCGCCCTATCGAAACGATCATCGATGATTGTCCGACGGACGCAGCGTCGGTTGTGCAATGTCACGTCGGTGACGTGTCTGAGATGTGTCGGTGCGTCACAAGCGCAGGCGTGCCGATGTTACTCCATTCTAATTGCGGCGGCGCTTGTATTGGGACCCTGCCATAGGTGACGGTCTGCCGGGATTGGGTCACATCCCAGCTGTGCTTTGGCACCAGAACCCTAACGGACCTTATCCGTAGCAAACTTTACCTAAATTCAGCCGTGCGTGCATGCCTGTGTGTGTGTGTGTGTGTGGTTCTTGCCGTTTAATTTTTGGTGCTTCGTTCTACGCTCGAGTCAATCAAACATTAGACAAGAGCGAATTTATTGGCCGTCGTGTGTGCACACGATGGTAACAGTTCGATATTCCACATCGGAGCGACTGTGGTTCACTAACTCTGTGAAATGTGTTCAAGCGCAAATCCAAGTAGAAACAATTGTGATGCTATTAGTTGAAATAATGGTTTAAGCAGTGTAAAGAACAGCCTAAAAAAGTATCCGTATATGCCAATACCAGCTGGTGGCGCCTGTTGCAGAAGCGCCAGCAATCCAAAGGCTGTCGCAATACCCAGCCTTTTGCGCGACCATCGATGGACAAGCGGCCGAATTCCGAAGCCAAATCTTGGCTCGGTTCTCAGTTGCGTCGTATTCGAATGTGAAAGCACTCAAAAAGTGTTGTTGCATCACATTGGGTGCACCGTCATGGGTTTGGTCGACCGTTCACTTGAACCAACACGATGACAGCATCTGCGCGTATCTGTAGTTTGGCCAGCTGGCTGGACCGCCAGAGCGTTGGAGGCGCGACTCAACAAGAAAACATACGGACATGTTTACATTAATATATGCCTATATATAGATTGTTGTTATTTATAGATGTCGAATATATGTGGATATACGCATTGATTCGTCTTGATAGGCCAATAGCTCGCTTGTTCAGTCGATCATTCAATTGAGAGTGAACGATGACCCTTTTGATTTTTTTCAATCATGTTTGTATGTGCGTACACACACACGCACACGAAGTAATAAATTGCACAGCGCTATGTGTGGGAAACGGTATTCATTGTAAAATGCTTTGTAATACCATGAAATATTTCTTCGCCAGCTGCTTGCGCAGAGAGAGAGGTGGGAACAAATCAATTTTGTGGGCTAACATGTTGGTGCTCCGTGACAGACAATTGCATCATTGTTTGCTACCTGTGTCGCTGACTTCGATTGTTTCTAGTTTTTGGACGCTGTCGTGCGTTCTAGTTTTCTTACAGCTGACATGTAAGCGCCTGTCATATTCAACGAATCGCCTGAATCTCCACCGAGAACGGGACGTAAACAAACGTTGGGAGTTAAACAAACGATAGCTAATGCAGCCCTACGATGGCTAATACGCCAATGAGATTCAGTTGCGCTGCCCAACATCAGCTCCATGATCAAATTAGGATCGCTTGAAGTTATGGGCCATCACGAAACACTTAGTGTAACTGTTTTCTCAAGTAACTTCTTCGATAACGCGCGCTTATTGCGTGCTAATGGATGAAATAGAGATTGCGCATTTCTTCAACTTAACGTTCTAAATTCTATTCACGTGCTAAGCATTCGCTGAATTCGGTGAACGAATTGTGAACTTACGAGCATTGAACTTCTCCAGCCCCCCCCCTGGATCTTGTACAGTCTGCAATACACGCTACTAGATGGCCACGAAAGCGACGTTTTTGTTCAGATTTGGAGGCGCCCTGTCTTTTTCGTATTGCAATGGGAATTTTTGCTAACGACCCATTGGGGGTGGCATTCAGCGTAGCAGCCACGGCTGCCGTTAATCGCAAAATGGACTAATGCATCGTATGCCGTGCCGTTGTCGAACTAAACTCGGGTCGAGCATTTCAAATGCAATTGATATTTTGATGGTAAACTACCGTTGCGCAATCTGGGCTGGACTGGGCTGCGCTGCGCTGGGCTGGGCTGGACTGAGACGTCGCATCGGGATTTGTACGAGTGTGTAGGCGCTGTGTTATTCTTGCATTTGATTGGAGCGGAGGCCAAATGGAATACCGACTAACCAATGACCAGTTTATGATCCATTCTAGCGTGTCTAAAAAGAGATCGATAATTGCACTAATATGACTCGACTCTCAAACGACTGTTCCACGAGTGTTTGTGATGCGGCATTTCGTGGTGAGCGTGGCCGAATTTCGAATTAGCAAAAAGCTGTAGCTGCAATCGAGTTCTGAGAAGTTCGCATGGGACAGACGCTTCGAATACCCCGGCTAGAAATTTCACGATGCTGCTGTCCGCAATCGCTCAGGTCACGCGACTTGGCTCCGAATGTAATCCGCCGCCGCCGTCGTGCATCGGAGCTTCTCACGGACACGAGCAACGCTAACGGTGGTTACTCGGAACTAGGCGCGTTTTCGTCGACGTTGTGACATCCGCCCGAGTACAGGCCGAAACGGTAGCTCCGATGTCGTCCAACGACGTAGGCCCTACGTTTACGGCTTTATGGCGCCGCGGTAGATTCAGCCTCGTACGGAAATATGCGCATCGATCCCCGATGGTGGATGAGTGCAGCGGTCTGCTGTGACAAACAACGACCATACGTCGCGCCGGCCCCCTGACCTCGACAGCCGGGCCATTGATTTTGGCTGCATTTCTATCGCTGCTAAAGACAAGGCACGTTTGTGACACTTCCTATGCGCGAAGGGAAGTTTTTGTGTGGCTAATTGTTGAAACGCGTATAATCTAGCCTACGAGATCTGGGCAAGATTCTATCGTACGTTCGTTAGCCCTACACGATGGCGTTGATTGTGCAAACATTGCATGAGACATCGAAGTGACCGCAATCAGCAGATCTCACCGCTTTGTCTTCGCCAGCACTGCCTTAAGAACATCGACATATTTAGCAAACGGACTAGAATATCAGATATGTCAAGATTGGAACACACACACACACAGCTAACTCATCATGAGCACGACGAAACGTATCCTGCTTGATTTGCGCTGGTCTTTTGCATGTTTTTTTTTTTCGTTTTTTTACAATTACACAATTGGGAACAAGGGGACTATGCAGTGTGAAGTAGTCGTATAGGCGTTTGCGTCGTGGCTAGGTTGCAACGACCTTCTGGTCGGTTATCGCCTGGCGCTTTGGCGGGAATGCGTTGGATACCGTGACGGCCGTAGAATAAGTCTGGACGAGTGTTTAGAATAATTTCCCCCTAACCACGGATACAACTGGTGTACAGGTTAATAATGTAACGTCAGCATAAACTGGTTACGCGCGAACACTTGGCTATGGAGTATGGCTAGGAGGACGATGCGCAGTGGAAGATCCGGCAAGTGGACAGAAATCTTCCTCAGGCAACCAAACTCAGTGCGAATGACACGCAAGTTATCCAGTCACGCACCATCTATACGGGGCATATATGACGGGGCATATATAACCGCATATATACGGCAAAAGTAACTGTGTCAACCGCTGCTAATTGTGCGAATATCCCTACACCGGTCCTCGTGCACTGGCAGATGATAAGACAAAGCTTTAGGTCACCTGTCGACTACTGACGACTATTTGGCCACGTGGAGCACCCCGTCGAACTAATGGATAGACTCGTCTTGGTATTCGTGTAGGATATTTCATTGTGTTCGTACGGACCCCGCAATCGATCAGTAGAGAGCCAACCCTGTCTGCTGAATTAGCACGGCCTTGTCCAAGAAGATGAGCAAATTAGGAGCGAAATAGTGCATTACTACTAGCCTGTATGCTAGAGATGGCTTTGTCGGGCGATTTCGACACTGAACAAAAGCAGAGAGAGAGAGAGGGACAGAGAACAGGGAGCGATTTTCTAGACTTTTTTTCCTTTTTCGTTAGACTGTCTGTTCGCTTCTTGGGTCTGCCCGTAGATGGTCTAGAATATTGGCTGGACTATTTTCAGAAGTTAGGTGCACTCGAACGTTGAAGAATGTTTTCGTCATAGCCTCGCGTAACGGATAGTGTAGGCCAGGCACGATTAATCAGTGTTTGTGAGACCGTTTGCTGTCGCCACCGCCGGCCAAACTAATGCGACATGTTGTTTCTTCTCGCGATGGCCGCTCGTCGTGCGTCACAACTGTTGATTGTCACATACCGCTCGGTTTGCTGGGATTGTTAGTGATACATTTGTCAGCTCTTCGCGTTTCCGCTGCCGACGTCTTACGCGTTCCCCTGGATTTGTCGTCATCGTTTGCTTTGTCCTGTCGATCTTTGGGCTGTTGTTCGCTTGAAGTTTTAGGTTACATTAGAAACATTTGCCGCTGGAGTCCACGCCAGACCAATCGTCACCCAGTGCCGAACAAACCCCACATTTGGGGAGTGTTCTACCGTCGTGCGTGGCTGGCGGATGCAGTGGATACTCTCGTTTGCTTTTCACCCGCCGTCGATCATTGCTGGAGCAGTAGTTCTATTTTTTTCATCTACGCCGGTGCGTTATCACGGTGTCGGTCAGCCCGTCTCTTGTTAATTGTGTGCGTTTAGTTTTTTACACAAGTAGACCTGCGACCGGGCGCTGGTCTATCTCCTCTCTGATCTCGACCCGAAACCCGTTGGCGAAAACGAGCGCCACAGCAGGGTACGACCACGGCCCGCCGCTGTCAACTACAGAACATACACACACACACACACACACACACACACGAACGCACGCACGCACGCACACGCACACACCTAGACAACGGTCTGTCAGTAACAGTAGGAACAACCTCTTAGCATACCGAAGCTGATGACACAACAGCGAAAAATAAGCTTTCATCGTTGTCAACGCACCCTCAAGCAGTGGCCAGTAAAAGGATAACAACAATGATAACAAACACCAACAAATATCTCATTAATAAATTACAATTCTTCTATCGATGGCATATACAGTAGATTGGCTGCATCTTCAGTAAACAGCTGCAGCAGAACATCTGATTGACAACTATGTTTTTATAGTGCCTAACAAACATACATTGTACGTTCTCTATAATTTTCGAATTGTTTTTGTGTTTGTTTCTCGTGTCCGGCGTCGTATCGTCGTCGATTCGTTGTCGCGATGGCCCGAACATATATGATTGTTGTTTTTATTCGAGGATGATTATTACTGCATAGTAAAGTGTCATTGTGTTTCGCCACCCGACTCGACGCTGTTGTCGTCGTTTTTTTGTGTTGTTTCTCTTGCCCAGCCTAACGAGCAAGCGAAACATACTTAACACGTGCTCATTACGTCATGATGATGCTGCTGTTGTTGTTGTTGCTGTTGTAGATGTTGTTTCTCTATCATGAAGTGACGTAGTTGTCGAGGGTTGTCGTTTCGCTTAGCTTGTTTATAAAGACAGCGGCCATTTTATTGAGCTCCCTTTTAGCAGTAACAATCTCCGCCACACTCTTGTAATGATGATGATGATGATGATTGTTGTTTGTGTCGTCGCTGCTGGATGCGCTGGCGGGCGGCTATGGCGTTCGGTTTCTGTCGCGTGCGTGTATTGCTTGCGACACAGTTGCCTGTGCTTTATCGGTGTGCACGCGCAAACGCCGCTCATGCAACGAAACCAAAAATAACGAGGCGATATTAGGGGCCGACGCGTCGCTAGGGATCTCAAGAGGGATAACCATATATGCATGTGTATGTATGTGTGCATGTACGTATAGATAGGGCGAAAGGGAGTAGAAGTTAGAACAGAAAGAAAGGGAGCGACAGTACTCGTTCGTCTTGAGCTGAGTGCCGCCAGCAACGGCGCTGTCGTTGCGGTGGCTGCTCTATCGTCCATTCGCTGTGGCCTCGTCGGGTATCGATTGACCCAGCCACTCCAGACCGCGTCCGCCGACGGGCTCCCCTTTCTGCCAGTGTCACAAGAAATGGCCCAGCGACAGACTCACACACACACACACACACACACCGTCGGCAAAACGGGGCTGCTGCTGTTGTCTCCATTGCCTGTTGCTGTAGCCGCGCCGTTGTGAGGTTGGCCTCTCAAGGACGGCGGGTTTTCTTGCTTGCGTAGCCACCCAGCCAAGCCAGCGCCCGCCATTGCGGCCGCCGCC
>MNPL01007530.1:1945-12806 GCA_002081605.1 Tropilaelaps mercedesae | reverse complement strand
ATATATATATATATATATATATATATATATATATGTATATGTGCGCCTCCACCGTTTCATGGACACGATTTCCCTATTTATCATAGATCGAATGAGTGAGTAGACGTATAACAACATAACAATATGTGTTTCGGGGCAATGTCCGTGAGAACACGTAAGGGAGAGATAGAGAGAGAGAGAGAGAGAGTAGGTAAGGTATTCATACGGCGTCCTCTTCTCCAATGGCCATATCATTTGTGTCGGTGTGCGCCGTCCATGATGTGAGCATATTGGCTCGTCATTGTTGCACGAGACTACTTTGCCCTGCTTAATGGACCGCCCAGGGCTAACGCGCTCGAATTGTGTTTGGAAATGTTAATGGACAAACAACAACAGCAGCAACAACAACCGAGCGATCTCCGCTGCTGCGTCGAGTAGATGTGTGAGCGTGAGGGTCAAGGGAAGCGGATGAGGGAGTATCCGGACACCACCTAGAGCCCCTTTTTATCCACCCAAGACTAAATCGCCTAAAAGCCTGCAACGGCCTTTCTAATACACAGGACATCTCTTATCTTACAACTGATCATATATATATATCCCTATCCCTCTGAATATATATATAAAATGGCAGATTGCACGATCTCGTCCATTCAGTAGGAACAACTCCATAATCACGGTGCACTTAATTTCAGCTTCAAAGGCTTTCTTTTAATTGCGATCTATTCAGCGGCTGTTTTCATTCCTATGAGAATTATAAACGCTCTCCTTTCCGCTACCCATTTCACGAGGATAGAACGACATCGACTAAGCCTACCGTAAAGTTTGACCATCGCTTCAGTTTCTCCGAGGGGATTCTTCGTGACGCATTTGTACTGTCCATAGTCTTCTGGCCGGACGCTACGGACGGTGAGCACAATATCGTAGCGATATTCCGGCCCTCTCGGCACCATCGCGACGTCGTACAACTCCGACCTCATCAACCGCTCTCCGTCATCCCGGGCCCAGAACGCTTCGCCCCGGGGGAACGCCTCAATTTCGCAGGTGAGGTTGACGCTGCTATAGACCGGCGCGCCGAGGAGCTGCTCCTTGATCCAGGTCATTGGCGGAACTAAAAGCAAGGATGTCACTAGTTTATTCAGCAATTCGTACTTTCTCTTTACGCTAGACTGCTATGCGTTCTCGCTAGGATCTTCCTCGCACAGGACGCACGCGAATTCTTCAGCGTCCGCGCCCTATGTAGGACACATGTGTCGATGTGTTGGCATCCACTCGGAGTCCGACGTCAGAAAGCAGACATGAGAGGAGAGAGGAGTCGATCGCTATGAGTGTCAGGATAGTGTGTGCAGGATCTCTGTTATAGTCTCGAGCTGATGCTCATAGTGATGATACTCACAGGCGACGTTGACCTTTATGCGCTTCGAGATCGATGGAGGCACCCCATTTGACCCTATGCAAAAATACGGCCCCATCTGATGGCGGAGTACTCTGCTCATGTTCAAGTATTCGCCGTGATAGAACATCACACCTGGAACAAGCGACCCCGCACAAAATATTGGTTAGGCAATCACAGCTGAGGGAACGTCTGCTACCTGCAGACGATGGAACATGAGCGTCATGTCGATCGATAGCCTCTACTAAGACTACATTGACTTGCTAATCATCTACAAAGCCTATTTAGCCGCATCCATTAATCAACATGAAAAGACCAGAGTAAGTCTTAATTAGTGCGCCAATCGGCCATTAGAGTATTCCACTAAAAAAACCACCCTTGTTCCTGAGGAGAAAAGCGAGCTGCTGTCAAAATAACACTTTCAGTTGTAATTCTTTTGCGATCTCTGAAGGCTTCCTTCATCTGTGTCCTGTGCCCTCGTATGGATATGTCGAATTCATGTATTCTCCTATATTCGGCCGTCATAATACTCGTCACTCGATGACCAAGCGCGACGCTACATTACGCGACGCTACATTACGCGACGCTACATTACGCGACGCTTATCGCAATGCACATATTTCACCTAGATCGTGTGTAGCATTGACTATATCAGTATCCGGGTTCATGCAGAAAATACCGTTTAAGCCACCTGTGGTTGTACGAGCAGGTTAACAAACACACAGAACAAGCCTCAGGCTGAAGCAAGTTCACCTTACGGAGGCCCATCGCCTTCGTAAGGCCTTCGATGCCTGCACAGAGTCGGCCTAATTCCAACTGCACAACATGCAAGAGCCCCATTTCTGTCTGCGCTGAAAGGCAGAAGCGTCCGACGGGTTATCGAGTCCGTACGTTTGCTCATGGTCAATTAATGCGCGATGATCAGACGGCACAGCGAGTGCCGTGTGAGATCGGCGACGATTCCAATTCAGAGGTTCACAACTTCCCTCTGAGGCTCATTCGGTATTCGCTAGAGGGACAGCGAAGTTGGGAAGAATGCCTTCGGCGGTAAGGCGCAGACCCCCGCCTAGAGAAGGCGTCGGTCTGCATTCGCACATGAACAGCCCCCCCCCGATGCGATTGGAAAATCCGAGCATCCATCTGAAAACATAGCGACCCAGGGCTGGATTAAACGCGATGCATTTTGTCGCTGCTAAGGCCGTCGTCTATGGCCACTCGCTGGAAACTCCGACGCTCAGTGTTTGCTGTCTCCTCGATCGTAGAAGAGCGCCGAAAAAATGTCTGAACTGTCTCGAAATAGTACGTGAGTCCGCATGTCAAATGAGCTCTATACATAAAGCGGCGCTCGTGACGACCTTGAATCAAAGAGTGGACGCACCTATTACTGTCGTCGTTACGCCATCGCTTGCCTAGGCAATTTCGGTCGCCTAGGCAATCTTCGTCGCTTAGGCAATTTTCGTCGCCTAGGCCCGTCGGCTCATATCTGACCGTAACAATTGCTGCAATGCATGAAACGAATTTCGATTGTAGCTCGTTCTCTCGGTAGAGTTCCGCTAACGAAAGAGAAATTCGTCTCGAGTAACCATCACCGTAGTGTACGCTTCCCCCCCAAGGACGAGGAGGACAAGGAGGACGAGGACGAGGACGAGGAGGAGGTTTCATTTGTTGTTGAACGTCATCCCCAATCAAGTATACAAGATCGAGTTGAAGCGTAAAGGTCGTTTCAGCAGCGCGCTGAACAATGATTATGGCTAGATACATCTGAGTGGTTGAGTCTGGCTTTTGTCGAGGAGGTTGGTCCGGAGCTTAGGGTCGTCGATGATCCATGATGAGATCCATGACTGTCAGATCTACGTCTGTTTTTCTCAGGCATGGCCATAGCATGTCTGGCGCTACATGGCAGGGTCACGATCACGTTGCATTTCAGTTGAGGCTTTCCCCCTCAGAACGAGTTATCAAGATCTCTTGTCAACTGATTATTGATCGAAATACCAAAGGAAACGCTTCCAACCGATCTTCAGTTCCCCATCGTTCTCTGTGAGAATTCCGAACATTTCCCCTGTTGTTTTCCCTTCTTCTTGGAATTCTCCCATCGGGAAAGTGGCGGGCAAGGCTTTCTTCAATCTAGCAGCTCGTATGACGACTATAAATGATTTCTGCAGCATCTTTTTTCAGCGAATGTCGTATGACGACAGGACATCCTGCATTGCGCCAGAAAGCCGCGGCGAGCCGCCGAGAATGTTGGATATTTGTCGGTGACACAGTCGTACTTAATAAACAGTGGCCAAGATGCATTGCGGAGGCATTGACGCATACGTAACGCCTATGGATATTCTGGTTGATTGTGTTCGTGCTTTTCTCTCTCACTCTTCGTTCGTAGCGACGCGCGTCACCAGACTGTGAAGCATCGAAATGCCAACCGCTGAAACCTTTCGGCTCGGTTGACGCTAGAAGGGTTCCGATATGGAAATCCAACAGTCTTCGCCGACGAGTGACGCTAGTGGCGTTCCTTCGCACTTCGTGAATACGCCTACTCCGTCCTTTTCCATCTCCTTTCGGCGTAAACGACCCGATCTTCGGCTTCGTCAATTAATTGGATAAGGGCGTGACGAAGTGTAACTGTGTACGAGTGAGTTCCCGTCGAAAGTCATGTCTCCTATTCAGTGAGTTCGACGATAAAGACGACCGCTGGGGGCATCTTCCCCTGTCTTCCGTTCGCGATCGCCTCACAGATCTTCAAGTATAGTTCTCGTCCGAGCTGCGACCCGACGGCAGGGCACAGGGACACCCAATGGGAAGGCTATTCGAACCGAAGACTTCCTTGGCACTAGTCGGAGCGAGCTGCGTCGGAGCGGAGTCGGAGCGCAAATAAAACATCCCCGACGAAATCGGGATAGTTGAGCGAAAAACTTGTACCACACTTGTAGACATTGTTTTCGGACGGGATGTCGCGTCGATGTGTTCGTCCCTGTGTGTCATCTAGCGCCCGTCAGGCACTAAACAGGCACTAAAACACGCAAACGCATGCGTGTAGCGCAACGGCACGTTAACAATTTCTAGATATGGGGCTCAGCTCGTGACAACTGCTCGTTTCAAGTTGTTCACTTTCGGCCGATTTTCGGCCATGAGCCAGCTTCTCGCGGTAACGCGACAAATTTCCTCTGCATCCTCGGTGCAATCTTATACCCTTGTCGATGGATATCTGCGCTAGTCAAGGTGAGAGAGCGAGCGCCGCGTGCGGATGGCGATGGTCACACACACACACACACACACACACACACGCACGTCTACCGACTCTAGCCGATGTCGACCTATCGGATAGCTGTAGAAGGCGAGAAGAGAAAAAAATCGTCCAATTCGTTCCTTCGGGCTCGATGCTCTTGCAGCGAATTGAGGATCTCGGCCAGTCTAGCTAATAACTAAATAAGTATTGACTACCACGAAGGGCGTCTGGGCTAGCGGCCGTGCTTGAAAGTGGAACTATATTAGAGGTGATGATGGTGATGAATAGGTTATTGGCAAATAGGCCGGCCATTGAATACTGCCACCGTTGTCGGTTAGCTGGTCCTGATCGGGTCGTCCTTTCTGCAAAGCCCTCAAGAAGCAGAAGCGGGGCTTTCGGTTCACGAAGATGCCAGCAAATGGATGTAAAATAGCACCCGTTAAAGGGGAAGACTCAAAGGGAACAGCGTCTCGCTAAAGAATACTGACGCCGAGTGAAGGCGAAACTGCCTCGATAGATACATTCATACATACATATATATATATATATATACATGTGTATATATATATACAACGCAACTTCAAATCAAGCAGGAGTAGTCTGAGAACAGCTGGTGCCCAATACTTTCCATCTCGATCCGATCTCTGGCGCGTCTGCCGGGCGTATGAACGCGGCAATGTGAGAAATCACAGAAAGAGTTTCAGCAACAAACGGAGATACCGAAGCTGAACGTCAATGAAAAAGATATGACGAAAATAGGTCCAGGATAAAAAAAACGACCTTACATCAGGGAATGGAGTATGTACGGAACAATAGGAAAACAATGAGTGAAAAAAAGCGACCATCAAATGGGTAGACGGCTCCCCCCATCGATAAAAAAAGTCTTTTTTTGAATCCACCTTGTTGCATTGCCTAAATTCTAGAGACTGCAAAACGCGGTGCTGTTGTGGGGCAGAAGTCGATCCCAAAGGAGCAGCATTGTTGAGTACCGAGCTAACGAGATCGATAGGACGCCGGCTTATTTCTGCCAAGAAACTGCCACGTTCGAAAACGCAAAGATCCCTTGAACGAGTCACAGCCGAACATAACATTTAGATTGCGTTTTACGTGAAGACGCCACCTTGTCTAGCGTCATCTAGCGTTAGGTTGGCGTTCAGCGTGTCAAGGCAGGTCAATTCATACACGCACGCGTGACACAGGTGACGAAGAAAGGTCACGGCCAACGGCCTTCAGCCAACGGCCTTCAGCCAACGGATTTGCGTCGCACGAGCTCGGGTTAGTTCTTCGCGAGCGGCTGATGCGCCGACGCAGGCAGGGCGTATTCTTCTGTCTGCTCCGCAAAAGCCGGCATTACAATCGGTTCTGATGAAACCAAACTAAATGAATCGTCTAATGAACGGCGCTCTTCCATTCGACGCTCTCGTAATGAGCGCACACCCACGAACTCAGTGTTAATGCGAATGATTTCTACGAGAACGTTGGCTAAACAAGGCCGTCCCTCAGGAGGGCGCCACGTTGATCGCGCCACCACCCGAGGTCTCGATTGTCACACGTCCCTCTCAGCCGCCTTGCGCAGAACTGGACAAGCCAATGGCAATAACATGACGACGGGCGTTGGCCGATCCATACTCGAGTTGTTGTTGTTGTTGTCGGTCCCTCGTCGAGAAGTGCTCGACTCGATCCCTGTTTGGGCGGGCAAATGTCCCTCGTTCAGGGGACAGGAGGGATGGGGCGAATTTCCAGTGTAAGCTTTATGGAGCCACTGAAAGGCAACTGAGGAAGATACCTCGAAAAACGAAGACAACGCCAGACGGGCCTACGCAGACGAAGTGATGGCCGCCGTGTCTGTACGAACGAGGCTCAACTGCGCCTCGCTGACGCTCTTAGCCCCCCTTCCGCCGCCTCCGCCGCCGCCCCCTTCAAGTGACTGAAACGTGACGGAGTGAAAATGCAAAAAACGGCTAGGTTTGGTTCGGTGCGCGGTGCGTTGTATTGCCCCTTCTCGCCGGAAAACCGACGGTAGCGTCTTCCCGGACGCTCCCCCCTCTCCCTCTCTTTCTCTCTACTAAATAGAGTACTGAAGACCTCGACTTCACTGGGTCATCGGAGCGACTACCCACCCGCTTCGCTCCAGTGGAGTGAACGTTGGCTAGGCGTCTAGCAAACCTCATGGAAGGAATGCTTCACTTTTTTGGGGGTACAGGCCACTCGAGGAGTAGAATCGCTACTGGGAATTCGTGGTTCCCCCTCCCTGTGTCTTCGTCCTTACGAACCAAACTTCATTGGAAGACAGAAGAGTCGAGTGCACGTGTGTTTCGTCGTCCGACTTCCTAAGAAGGGGACCTGCCATGGGGGGTGTGGTGCAATTCAGTGTAAAAGTAAAAATGGCGCCTTAAGTCGACTTGCGCTGATGGAGGATACCGACAGGGGCCTCCTTGGTCAGAAGACGTTTTCCGCTTAGGAGATTGCTTCTATTTTGAGGCGAGTGTCAAACCAATCCATGGGCGCATTCTTTTGCTAGCGAAGTGAAACCTCAGCTTTTGTCCATCGTTTGAGGCCAGCGCTAGCCGCTACGTAAATGCAGCTCTAATTGCAGGTGTGCGCCAAAAACGTCCACTTCTTCTTGCTTGGCGTTGCTGAAACTAATGAATGAACGTTCTAGCTGAGCACGACAGTTCTAAATGCCTTTGCTCTGTGCCTGCGGCGGCGGCGGGGGCGGCGGCGGCGGCGGCGGGGGCGGCAACGACGAGCATGTCGCAGCCGCTCGCGCGCAACAGCAGCAGTGACACTTCAGCTGAGACCGTCACCTATGTCCACTAGAGCAGTTCACAGATGTTTATGCAGAGGCTGTGCTTGCTCCAGCAGAGGTCACAGGGACGCCATTTGACGGACACTCGACAATAGCGAAGAGACGCGAAGGTCGTATAGAAACTCCACCGGATGAAAACGAACGAACTTCAACGGAGCCTCCAGCACCGGCGGCGAATTGACCGAGCTACATACGGACTTCAAAAACAAGTGAAGTTTCCGATTCGTCGGCGAAACAAACGAATGACGGGAAATCTTTCCTAAACAAGCGAACCAATGGGTCGAGATTGACGAAAGGAAATTTAATGCTGCAGAGTTCTTACCGCTGTCGTCAGGTGAGGTGTGAAGCTTCAGATCGTGGTCCCGCCTCCAACGAATGTCTGGCTTCGGATTTCCCGTAGCGCGACACCGGAGCGACACATTGGAGCCTTCTCGAACCGTCACCTCGGTCGAGCTGAACTCCTCGTCGATCTTTGGCGGGACTGCAACATGAGACACACAATAGGGCAGCAAACACAAAATAACAAAAACATGTCAGTCGTATAATCATGGACATGTGGACATACTCGTCACTAACTCCCAGTAGTTGTTCCCAGGGTAGTGAATTAGACAATCTTCCTTACTTGGGTCTCTGGTCGAACTCTGGTCCCCTGAGCCAGCAATGGCACACTCGCCAGGTCGATGAGGTCGCCTGGTGTTAGCGTTTCAAACCTGAAGCACCTGATTCCTTTTTGCGAGAAGTGTTCCTCAACAAGTTCTAGTTAATAAGTGTTTTTTCGTTTTTTTAAGCCATCCATCGACGTGAAAGACGCAGACATCGAGTTCGAACAACTAACAGGTGGCCCTGCGTCACTCCGAGGTACCAACTTGAAATCGCGATACCTCGACGCGTCTATTGTTGTTGATCATTTTATCAGGAGCCCCTTTCATGTTTACAATAATCGATCGATCGATCGATCGACCATGTTGTGTGTAAACAGTCTCGCGAGGAGGATATCGCTCATTTCCCTGAAGCTCACCGGCCGATACGAATTGGATCGAGCGTTGTTAACAAATGCAAGATGAAGTGAGTGCTGGTTAGATTTCTGACGATCTCTGTAATCACGACGAGAGCGTCACGCTGTCGCTCGTAAGTGTGCAGTCGGTGCCGCGTGTTCAATGCTCAATGAATGATTTACGACTAAGAACAGATTTCTCCTTTATTATGTTGTACCCGTGACAGAGCTCAGCTGTCCGATTCGGCCTATTTCGTTAGGCCGCGCTCACCGTCCAGTGACGAGCTAGCAAAGGCTTCTTCGGCTAAGGTCTATCTTGTCTTGAAGATCCTGTCCCTCTCTGCGCCAGAGAAAGGCTCGTTCGGACGAAAGCGGAAAAGGGCCCAGCGACCTGTCAGAGGCAATCTGCCTTCGGGGTTGTGCAGCTATCACTTATCGCTTTCATGCTTCATAAGCCCATACAGAGCCATAAGGAGTCTATCAACGGAGTAGTGCCGGTTCCACTCTTATTCTCACCCTCTTCTTCGACAAAGAATGGCTTCGCTGGACGTTGGCCGGCCAACCGTTCCCTCCTCCCTCCTGTGTAGTAGCTCTTCTCTGACTCAAACGGTGGTCACTGCTCAACGCTTTTTCGAGCTCGACTGCACCGAACGCTACGTCGAGGCGGCTGCGTCACAGCGGAGGGATAGACGGGAAGTCTAGGAAAGGTTATCGGCTCGCCGCTTGCCTCGACCTCCTGCGTCGCGGCCATATATCACAAACACCGCGCGCGCGCGCACGTATGTGTGTGTGTGTGTGTGTGTGTGAGAGAGAGAGATGCTCTACGAGGTCGCTCAACGGTTCTGTTCGTTTAGTTTGGCTGAGCAGAAGCCTGCACTATAGGTCCGCGACAGGCGCCCGAAACGCCGGAGACAGTGTTCCAGGGACGATGGGCCCCTTCGCTTTAGGTGGGGTGCCGATGTCCCTTCACTTTCCCAACATTACCCCTGCGGCCGGACGACTGCGCGGAAGACTAAGCCGAGAGAACCTCCACAAGGGAGTGGTGTACGACTCGCTATCTGCAAGCTAGTTAGCAGATAAAAACCCCATCTCGCCGGTTCCACCACCGTTAACTGTGCTAGTCGCTCGCTGATCGCTCGCGTCATATAGCATGGCCAGTAGCGTACATCTCGCATCGTACGCGTCGCCTATCTCCGTCCGTTTGTTGTGGGAGGAGGTGGGGGCGGCGGCGGCGGAGTGAGCGAGAAGACCTCTGGCCGCTTCCGTGGCCACCGGTGCGAGGGCACAGTTTGTGCGTCCTCCGTCCCCGACCGCGCGCGCGCGCCCCCTTCCTACCATACCCAGAGAACGGAACCGCGACAGGAGAAAACGATACGGAGAGAGGTTGCAGCTCAGTATAGCTCGACCGGATCAAGAGGATCGATCCTGACCAAATCGAAGGGAATAGCCATAGGAATGTGGACAGCCAGATTCGTATGGCGTTTATCTGTCGGCGAACAAAACCCGATCAGCCTTGACCGGCCCCTGTCGTGCCTTAGTCTCTCTATGCGTCGCGTGTGAGTGCCTCAGATTTGCCGCCACAGATTTGCCGCCACAGATTTGGCAGCAGTTCTTCGAACATGGCGTCCATCTCATTCGTGTGTATGTACGTGTAGGTCGGCGTATCGACGACTATGAGCTACAATCCTTCATCTCAAGCACATCTTATTATTACTTGCGCTTGGAGCTTTGTCTGCGCCCAAGCATGCGGCCGGCCACTAGAAGCGTCTCTCGACCATTACGAACACGGCAGGGACCCAACAGCGAGTGCGCTCGAGGGCGAGCGAGACCACCACCACGGACTAGAGGAAATTGGGGGCGTCAACGGGGCGAAGATCGGACTCAATTGGACGGGGGGCGCTCAGGCTTCATACGCCTTCTATGTGAGTGGATAAGAGAGAGAGAGAGAGAGACAGGGAAAGAATGTGTGTGAGGAGTAAGGAAAAAGGCGTCCATGTGTGAACACCGCCATGGACAGTCGGGCGCTGGTGTAGTCCGGCGCGGTATGTGCGTAGCAGGCCAAGAACACACGGAAGGTTCGCAATGGCGAGAGATTGGGTTTCCGCTTCGTCGACCCCCGCCGGCTTCTAATTAACTCGCGCATTGATCACAACACGGACACACAATACACGCACACACACACACACACACACACACACACACAAAGAGAGAATCGGGCGTATATTCAAAAACGTGCCGGAGCGCGAGGGCGCAATTTCGAACAGCTGACTACTACTGAAAAGATCAGGCGACACGGGGGGCGCGGGGGTGGGCGCCGAATTGGCCCATCAAGGATGGACGTGCGTACGTAGAAACGTGCGGCAGCCGGCAAGCCGGTATCGATCGAAACCGATTTCGTAGTTCCGCACCGAAATTTACTCCCAACTGACAGACAGGAAACAGGAGGCAGGCAAATCGAAAAACCAG
>MNPL01007528.1:1198-21255 GCA_002081605.1 Tropilaelaps mercedesae | reverse complement strand
ATATATATATATATATATATATATATATATGTAAACATGGCAATATATATTGACTTTTTATGTAGACGCTGTCATATATACCGATAGTCGCATGTGGCGTCAGTTGACTAACGGGGTGGACGTTTGAATCTCCGAGTTTCAGATTTTAAGAAATATATTTCTCTCTCAAGGAGCGGTTGTGTTGGGAGTTCTGCTCACCCTTTTCACTGTAGTAGTATCTGTCCACCATGAAAGAAAAACCTATATTTCATTACTATGTGCTGTTTCTACTGGTTTTGGACGAATGTCGCACTTCAAGCAGAATGTGTGGGCGCCGGTTTCTGGGCAGCACCTTGCCGATTAGAGAATTAAGTTTTTATAATCTTTTGTATATGTACAGGTATTCGTTGAATTCTATCTATACAATTTTTATAGGTCGAGAGGCTTGTTTTTGCTTTTACAAATCCTCATCACAATCATCTTGCCCGCGTTGTTTTCTATCTTTCAAGATTGTTTGCATTTGCTATACAAGATACTGCGATAACCTTCAGGTGCATTCGAATATCTTGCACTTGTGCAAAGGCTCAAGCGTCTGTGGAGTTTTGATCGTGTTCGGACAAGTTAATTCATTACTGAAAAGATTCCCTTTTTTGCTCGTGCTCTTTCTGTCTAGAGCGCTCTTCCCATGTCCACAATTTAGGTATTTTCTTCCGTCCGCTAGGGTGGCCTTAAGATGTTCCTTAACGTTCCCCATTGCACATAACTACTTTGGGATCGTTGCGTGAAAGTGTTTAAGTGCAACATAAATTAACTACCGGTGCAGTATTGTAGCAGTACTCGTTTGACGAGCTGTATTTGAGTCACACGGGATATTGTTGGCGCTAAGGGCTCAATTGTGCTGCTCTGCGTTCACTTTTCGTGTTATAATAAATCGTTCGTCCTCTCTCTTAAAAAATGAATTTTCCGGTAATTACGAAACCTCTGCGTTCATTCTTTTGTTTTGTCCAACGTTGCATAGTAGTGATACATACACGAGAAGACTGCACTGTATAATGCAACTAGATAATTAGATAACGATGATTCGGTTAAGAACATAAATTCATAGGCCACACTGACATATTCAATTGTCGAAATGAACGTTGTTTTGCCTAAACGGAGCAGGGCAGAACACAAACTAGATAAAAAATATATTTGGACATACCTGGCTCAAATAGCAGACTATAAGGGTGTAGCACATTTTTCCAATACAACCGTAACTTTGAACATATGCTTCCATGTTCAAAGATAACAATAAAATGATATATTTGCCTTTCTGTATTCATACGCTTATTTATTTTTACTTGAAATGAATGTCGCGCATCTTATATATTAGATTCAAGATTTTGATGAAGCTACAAACTACACTTCGGTCAGAGAACAGCTCAAAACATACGATTACCTCTGTTATAACGGTGCCATAGCATTAAACTACGATTGATATTACTGAATCGCAACAGTTCAAAATGTGATAATTCATGTTACTAACCGCCTCTGTGATAAAGTGTGTAGCACACCGATCTATCAATTTCTACTAAAGACGCCGTACTCCACTTTTTTTGAATAGCTTGTTCCAGCTTCAAATATAATAGTATCGGTAGCGACATCTTCACCAACGATTTCTCATCAAACGAAGCTTTTCCCTCTTCATGGTGTCTCCCGACATATGATGACTCGGCAATCTTTCCAACTTCGTAGCGAAAACCATGTAGCACACCCGTCGCCGTCAGGTGGACGATGATTTGGGTATGGGGCTATGCCGGTGTTTAGCTTCACGCTCTAGAATTTTACGAATTTACTGCTTCGAAATTGGATGGCCAAATATTATAAATGAAGCACACTGTGTACATTTACACATCTGTCGTATCCCGGTAATCCATGTGGCAAGAAACCAGTTTTTACTCTGTACACAAGGGTAGTTGCCAAAGAGGGAAAGAAGAAACTAGTCTATTGCCTGATTCATAAAACTTCGCATTTATCTCGTGTTGCTCGCGTACTTGTTCCATTCAGAATCAGAGGCAATCGTAGAAGCAGATGTCCTACTTTGAATTGATTGAGATTGAAGAAGCAGACGCGGCTGTTCTAAATACTCCAACACATTTTAAGTAATTAACACTTAATCTTGAACAAACTGAAAGATATACCTTCGGTCGCTATACATACACATCTATAATCTACAGATGCGGTACTGTCACGGGCAAATCGCGAACACCTTTCCTACTATTGGATTTAGATTGCTTAATATACCTCCGCTGTGTTTACAAATGTTTAGGATACTTAATTTGGCAGCAATGTACAATCGAATATTGAGAGGCAAGGCAATTTTACCTGATACTGTATAACTTCCTGTTTGGTAGCTCAGCAGCCACAAGGAAGGAAGGTCTCCTCGACACCAAACACGAACCATATCGTTTGCCTTTCCGTTAATTTGCACTAACTTCGTCAACATTAAAGTCTGTGCGAGCAGCTAGAGCGCAATTCGCTCTATTTTACCAACGACCGAACAAGCGTTTGCTTTTAAAGCTTTTTCATATTCCTCAAGCCGACATTCTCATGTTGTACAACTTCAGAATAATTTGTCGTTTATTACGTCTGTAGCCCACTTTTGGGTAGAGTCCAAGGATATACACGGGTTTAGTACGTTAGCGGTCACCGTTGCACATTAACAACATCACATGAAATGGATTTCATAGTGCTTATAATAGTCTACACATGACCTGCTTGTTACTTCACAATTCACTAGTATGTGTCCTCACGAACTGTCCAAGGATTTCCATCGACAATACTGATGAGGATACCTGCATATGCTATTACTATCCTATTATTATAAGAGTATACACTATAAACAGATAGCCTCTATAGAGCAATGCTCCACGTATAAAATGCATCACCTCTCATTTACCCTTACTTTCGGGTTTTTATCTCGGGCCTCGTACGCGGCCCGCGTCGTTAAAATACCCTTTCCTCCACAGGAAAGACCTATCCTGGCTATTGGCATGCATCGCCCAATTTGACTGCAGTGCGCCAACGGAAATCGGTATGTGTTGTTGTTCGCATTGGAGATCAGTACTCTAGTAACAACCAGTAAGCTACAAACTACCATGTTGTAAACATTTCTGCTTCCGAGCAATCTTGCGCGGAAATGTCAGTCAACCCCTCCGCATGCTTTGAGCGATGTGCTCAAGTCAAGCTTGGAAGTGCTACTCACCGCAGTAAGGACAACGCGGTTAAGGAACAAAAATGGAGTATACTATAGCCGACTGACTGTTGAGCCGCTGTGAGGCCATTGACGTATCTCTAGCATGTAGATCGTGACACCTTCCTAACGTAGTGCCTGCCGTCATGTGACATGATCATGACACAGTTGATTCTGCCTCTTCAGTTCTTTGTGAATGAAGAAGAAGGGACTAGTTTTGAGTTAGAAGAGCAGTTTCACGCTGTATCTTCTGTTTCAATATCGCGCTCTTATAGCGGTGCAGATATTGGTAGGTCATATATCCGACAACGGAGTTTGTCACATCTCTTCATGGGCGTTCACAGCGTTCATCGCTGTTAAAGCTCTTGTGTTTGACCTAAGCCCTGTGAATAACGAACTCTCGCTTTAACACCTAAGAAGAAGCCGGAGATATTTCTGGAACAGAACGGCCGGCGACACATTTGTTGTACAATAGATTTATAGAAGTTTGAAGAACTACAGTATAATGGGAGATCGCATGGTAAGCTAGGAAAACACAGCGAACTGGAGCAGCCTATTAGTGTTTTGTAACGAATCTAGCGACTAGCCGCATATCGACTATTACAAGATATCAAAGATAAGAAAGTTTTTGAGAAAAATTCTTGGAACAAGTCTATTAGCATTACTTTAGGAATACTATGAGAGACAAACCTTTTTCAAAAAGATCGTTAATACGTTATTAAACGCTAGTGAAAATATATTTCATTTTACTAAAGGCTTTCAAATAAAAAGATTTAATCCTACTTGATACAAGTTTTTCTCTTTTTTCATAGTCAAATACAGGTGAATTTAATAGCTTTCAAAATCATATTTTTTTCAAAATGGGGTAACGGTTAAAAATACTGGATAGACATTTTTTTCTAATTCATAGCTTACTATGTTATATTTGTAACAAAATATTAATATTAAGAGCAAATGGAACATAGTCTTCACAACGACTTGTTAACGATCTGTTCACAACGATCTGTTAAAAATGGGTAGTCTGTCCGTACAGTCTTCACTATTTATGTTCGAATGACTGAAAGGCTTTGTAAGTTCAAGAAAAGTTTTTCGGATTACCAGGAGCTGCTATTGTTCATCCACTCGGCTAAAAGGAGAACGCTGCGTTAATACCAGTTTTTTGGGAAAATGTTGCTGATGGGGCACACTTTATCTTACTGAAAACATCAGCAACCAAAACTAATGCAGCAAGATAAACAAAAACGTTCATGTGAATGATCCGTTCAATTCGTCATCTAAGAATTATGGTCAAGGCCGCTTTCAATTTCGAAGAACACATCAAATTGTTCAGCTTGCTTCTGTTATTCGCACCCTAATCTCATTCAGATACTCCGTTATTGAAAGTTCAGACTTCTCAATTTATACTTATTTATTATTACAATTTATACGTAGGAATTGTCATTTAGACAAAAAGAATTTATTTCCCATTGGTTATCATACGGTTCAACGGATATGAACGTGCTTCGTGATAAATATATGGATGAATTCTTCATTAGAGAATAGTCATCGCAATGACTCTACTATCACTGCCAAGCATGTAACGCACGCAGAGTGAATTACTGATGCGTTGGGACCCATTCACACTCTTGTGAATCTACTGTGTAACAAGACTTTTCTTAGTAAAAAAATCGAACTGTGGCAACCGATTTGTTCTGAGATCTACAATCACAGTGCATGTCTTACTCGTGCATATAAGCTTCTTGCTTACATTGTGATTAAGCATTTCTATCAAATTACAATAATTAACATTTTAAAAACACGTAACTTTGATGTTACACATGAAATAATGCTTGCCTCTTGGGCTTTAAAAATATGTCCGAATTGAATTGATTAATGAAGAAATATAACGTTCACTACGACGTCAACCTTGTCGGCTTAATGTCCCAAAGGGTGGTATCGTAACATTATATTAAACTCTTATTAATACAAATTTGATGACGTTATTAAGTGTATAATTCATTTCATCGTGCCTGCGAGGCAATTGAGATTTTACTCCAGTGATTAAGCTCAAGTGATGGTGCTTATGGTATGGTAATTTAACGCCCGTCAACCTGTTGTTCGATGTTGAAGGTAAAGGTATACGCTAACCATTTTACTATTTGACTAACTCGAAGAGACTGTGATGAAGATCATGCATAAAATTGGGTGTGATATACGTAAGTAGAAAAGTGGCC
The DNA here is from genome assembly GCA_002081605.1 of Tropilaelaps mercedesae. Lineage (NCBI taxonomy): Eukaryota > Metazoa > Arthropoda > Arachnida > Mesostigmata > Laelapidae > Tropilaelaps > Tropilaelaps mercedesae. The sequence continues at coordinate 15,831 of MNPL01007528.1, read as the reverse complement.
GAAAATTGAACATCTTTTAACTAAATTTTGAAAGACGATTCAAAACGATCCTACTGATAATATGGCACCAATAGTCTAATGCATGTTGAAATTTTCAACGAATCGTTCATTCGAATCGTTAATAGTACCTTTTTTATTCCCTCACACACATTGGAAGATTATTCTAGATAGTTACTGCTACATTTCAGAAGTTGTGCTAAAGAAAGCCATGTGAATATTAGAGGCAACGAATTCAAACCGCCGTGTAGTTCTAGGGTTTCTCACCCCTCTGTTGCTCTCAGTGCTCTCTACAGTTAAAAAAAACCAGTACGGGGATGGTACTGTTCAGGTAATTCGACCTCAAATGAAGATTTTAAGCTTCAAGGGGTTCTCGTTGGTTGAACGAAAACCTCCTTCGTTGGCTGTTGAGCTCGGTGATTTGGTGGATCCACGTGCGCCTTGCGGAGAAGGCACTAGATGCACCGGTTCAATCCCCTTACGAAGTAGTGGACATTAAGTGTTAGCTGATGGTTAGCTCTAAAAATATTAGATATTGACCCTAGGCTGCGTTGAGAAACCGCTTGAGCATATCACCTGCTATCAGCTGCTTTTAAGCCAACAACGATGTTCGTGGTTAGTCTTAAACAAATTCAAACAAAAGGGACGTCTTATTTTGAACATACTTGAATAACTTAAACGGTATTTACTACATGCGTGTTATTCGAAATCCGTAGAATTAAGAGCATGCATACCTGAAAAAGGAAGCTCACATTCATCGCTCAAATGTAAGCTTCAAAAAGATCAGCTTTCAAACAAAGCATATTGTAATAATCGGAGTCATACCTGGTTGACGGCGATGGAATGTTGAAATGCTTTCGGCGACCTTCTTAGCTTTAAGTTTTCGGATTGATTTCAGTTAATACTAAAAGAGCTTCTTAAGGCTGACTATTAGCCGACATCTAGCGTTCGCGGTATTGCGTTCATATTGCTTTAGCTTAATGCCACATTTAACACAAAAATTGTCGCAAAAATTGACTATGAAGAGCATAGGAAACCTGTAATCTACCGTAATTGGCGGAGTTGTGTAATGGAAAGCAACAGATGGCCCAGATATATTAATTTAGCTTTTCGCAGCTTTGCTCTGAATATGTTGGTTGTTCTAATAAACTCAATTCTATTTAAAGTTAAAGAATGCTATGATACACACTATATGCGTTATCATATTCTACTTGTTTAGTTAAAAATCGTTCGATTTTGTTTATTATTACCGATTCTACTGCAGCTTGACATTAAACCAAAGCCGCCCAGTAACAGGTGCGAAAACAGATGCACTAACACCCTCATGGGAGACTTGTAAGCGTCTTAGGATCACTTATCCATTAGATTTCCGTCCATCGATTAGACTTGTATATAGTAAGGCCTTAGTCTCGGCTTATAAACAAGCTGCTCCAGAACAGAGCGCACGTAATGGATTTGAGGGCAACAAACCTGTAAAAAAGTATATAGGCCTGTGAGTACAATGAATATTTAATCAAATTTTAAATTATGAAAATAAAGTTTTGTTTCCAATACCTTGGGCAAGCCCTATGAGAACGTAGTGTTAAGCTTATTTGTGCGAAAGTTAAAATACATTAATACGTCCGTCGATATTAGCATTCGTTTGTACATCTTGATATTCGCTATATCGTGAGGATGTAATGTTAGGGAGAGATTTGGCGAGTTCTATATCGTAACTCCAAACGTCGAGCTAATTTCGTTTGAATACAGTAGCGCTAATGTGCTTCATGTGGAGTCGCCACGCTACACAGTCGTTTTATTAGATTAGGCACGACAGGATTTATGAAAGTTGATATCAAAGTGGAAGCAATTTAACATAAGATAACGAAAACCATGCTGAAAAATGCAGTTGTTTGTGTTTCTTTAAATTTGTTTTGCTATCATTACGACTGCAAGTCTAAATGAATCAAGAACGGATACAAACGGTAATACACTTGGTTTACACACTTGTATCAAAGGCTGTCCTAGCTTTAGCACGCCAGATAGGTACTCGCGATGGCCACGTGCGACAATCAAAAGAAGCTTCAGGTTCTTGTTTCCCATATGAACATATGTCCATGAAAATAATTCGACGTGAGAAGACGGAAACTCAGTTTTCTAGAAAATGTGATTTTATTGTTCAAAACGGAGCAGAAACATACAAGCAGGGAAAAAAAATATCAAATGTGAGTCCTAAAATGGTCCTCTCTGACCTTGATGTTTTGGCTCCAGAAGAATACCTTGACTGCTCTGTATTTTCAAAATCACACTTGCTCACCAATAAACCATTTTCAAAACGTCTTCACTCCTCTTTCCTATTTCCTGTAGATAGCGCCATATTTTAAACTGATTACGGATGTCTATAAGGCACCTCAAAGCAGCAATGTAACTTAGCCCTACAAACAACATCTATCCTCGTGCTAACGTATTGTAAGGGCACGGCGAACGATCCGCTTCTTTTCAATTTGCTTTTGCTTAGTCAGAAAAAAGCAAAAAAGTCAAATTTAAAACAAAAACATTGAGTGATAAATTATTGTTTTCAATTGAATTCAAGTATGTTGTTATCGTCGCCACAAAAAAGGAATATGAATCGGTGGCGGCTTCTTTATCATTTTATTTATGAATTAGTGTCAACATTTTCCCAATGTTTTTGCCGAAACACAAGCAAACTTTATAATTATGGCTTTGAAACTTGTTTGTTGATTCCTAGCAGTATTGCTAATATAAGTAATTTGAAATTTGTACGAGAGTCTTGTACTAATTTTGTAAATAAGTTCGCAATTTAATTTGGGTTCATTTTCTAACGTACGGAAGTTTTCTTTTCAATAATATTTAATTTGAGCAAAGCGCCGTCATATTTTTTCGCTGAAGAGTAGATGCCGTTCTAGAGATGGACCAGTGTGTTGCGGCAATAAAACTTCAGAATTCGCCTGAGGCATTATACTTTAAAATTTCTCAAATAGTCAGATGAAGCATGCCGTGTGAAGGCCACTCCAGACGACATAAAAACCATAAGCGGCCGTTGAGGTGATCTTCAGGCCATGTAGCCGTAGAGCCACGGAGATAGACAAAAAATTATGGTTTTCCGCTCGATGGTAGAAATAACTAAATGCGGCAACTTGCTTATATAGCCAAAGTAGAGGTTGCCAATGAATGTTTTTTTCCGCCTCTTCTACACATGCGTTCTCATCAGACTAAGTTCAGACGTGCCAACGTTCAGCCTGGCCATAGCCTGTTGCACTTGCAGTAGGTTTCAATAAATGATTATACGTGCATCACGTAACGCTTGTCTGAGAGAGATGGGAAGTTGGGCAAACCCGTCATTTATCCTGATTTTGTTCATTCGCAGAATGGAAACCAAAAAGTTTAAGGTTAAATATATCATCTCGGTATAAGCTCGTTTGCAAATGCGTTAACTTTATCACGTGAATCAGGGTAAGTTCTGAGGTGATATAAAGGAAACTTTTTGCTGTTTAAGGAAATTTTGAAGAATTCATCACATTGCTTATTTTTCATTCAAATTCATAGAATTTGTAAGAATGCATTGTGGCAAAACAACATTTAATTAATATATATATTAGTATATAAACAGACTGACGTTTGCAAATTGAACCGGTACTTTTACCGAGCGTATGGCTGAGAATTTTTTGCAAGACATCAATATAAAATAGCGTGCCCACGTTGCACTGGAACCGTTGATTTTTTGTTGTGCAATCTGAAAGAGTGTTCTTCAGTCAAGACGACAATGTATTTGATAGTGCCTGTGAATGCTGAAGTTACTAATGGCATCTATAATGTCACTAAATCAATTTTTTATGGGTTCATCAAATGCGAATTATTGTTCTTTTTAATATGCAACAATAGCCAATGGTGTGGGTATCATCCATTTTTTTTCAATTTTGTCAAGGGACAGTTATTAGCTCGAGTCTATTATCAGAATAGACAAAGGAATGTAAAAGAACGGTAATTAAGTGAAATTCAAAGCAAGTTACACAATGTCGTCGGCAACAACTGATCTTGAGGTCTAGTAGATTAAGATCACCTTTAGGAAATGATATGGTTTTAGAAGAGAAAGTGAGTTGACATGAACAACTTGCTTTTGACATACATGAAAACATTAGGTGGGGGTGGCCGCAGCACACAATAATGTTACGTATCAAACAAGCAATAATGGGCGCATGTAGAACGAATGTAAAGATATACTTGTTAGAGGCAATATAGCGACAAGTTCTTTTATACAGGATCAAATGTAGACGCGTATCCTGATACTGAATCAGTCAGTCATTCCTAATTTTTGTCGGCCCTGCTTCATACTGCAATAGCCCCGATGACCTTAGTCACTGAAGTGAAATCATACACTGCCGTAATGAACTGTTGTCAATTCATTAAGTTTGCTCTAGCTTTTATTGATACAACACTTCCTACACCACCTTTGTAGAGGGTTTACTTTGCGATCATTAAATACAGTCAGCTGTGAGCGTACCTCGTAAAACACGCCCGCTCCAACCACCTAGCGAGTTACATATCCACAACGAGCAAAAAGTGGGTTATGTTTGTCATTGTCGAAAACATATTCATTACATAGCTGTGCAAGGAAAAATGATGGAATAATGTTCTATCTGCCGCTATTCTGCTATTCTAAAGTTCGCTATGAAACTATGGCAAACTAGCTGTAAGTCTGCATCCTACAATACAGAAAGTCAGCAAAAGAAGGTTGACGTCCCAAAACAAACCTTGCCTCTGGTAAACAGCTACTGAACCGGGCCAACCGTCTTAAGGAAATGCGGTCAAACTTTGGCTAGTGAAGTTACTGGAATCAGATGCTGGATAGATATAGCCTGTTGTCGAAGGGAGCGCTCCGTCTGCAAGGCGCTGTTCGCCAGGTTTGATTAGCTATATTGCTTCTGCTTTCTTTTTCGTTACCAATACAGCCTTTCTACCGTAGCGGTAGAAAAAATAAAGAAGCCTGCAACCGGCCTAACTTTTCGTGTAGTCCCTACCCCAGTGACTCAAATATTTTATATTCGTATCTTAACATAAAAAAAGTTATTGATTAGCTCATTACAAACATTTTACCTGCGCTTGAATTCTGATGATAAAGGTTTCTCAATGTATATGATAAATTGATAATCAACCCCCACGTTATGTTTTGGCTTAGGCATATTGACTCCAATAATTTGGAAGACGACTCGTTCATTTAATAATATGTGTCAGCAATTTGTTATGTAAAATCCACTAAGTGTAGATTAATTCACTCATGCAATCTTTGTTAGCACCACTTGGAGATTATTATGTGCCAGCTACTCTCACATTTCTGGATGTACAAGCTGTGCCTTTTCGTTTACTATTGTGGCAACCTTGGGAGCCTATGGAATCAGGAAGGTGATAAAATGACGCCACACAAAAGCAATAATGAAGGGCCAAGTATTTCAGGGCTAGTCTTGTTGTGCTTAAATAGGTTTTATATTCATCATGCCCACTTTTTATTAAGACCTGTAATGTGTATAGATATTCCCTAGGGAACCCCTGTACTCGCTCTTAAATGCACACATTGTGAATACGCAATATACGATTTAAATTAATTATTCATTCGCATATAGCATATAGAACCAATTTTATGATGCTTATGGGTTGTTGGAAATACTATGCGCAAGCCGATATTGCTACAGATGCTCCCAAATGAAATGCGTGACCATCTCACTTGAATTATAGCAAATTATAAACTAATATTTTTTGAGGAGCGCTTTCAATAAATCTGAAATATAACCTATAAGCTTGGTATTAACTTCCGGTACTGCACTGACATCTCTAAACGCCTTGTGCTAATATAATAATATTTACTGCAATGAACTTCAAGGAAATTTGAAGCAGAAGGTAGGGACTAAGGGCCCGTCGAAAAATATGTATAGGAGTACTGCTCTTACTCACCCCCTATAAATAGCATTGAAACTAGTATACTCGACATTACGAAAGATGCTAGCCATAATCTATATTTTATAGCTTGTTTGAGCCATACGTTAAGGAAAAGATATCCCGTGTTTTAGTGACAGAATACTAAAGACGCACATTTGAAATTCACTCTCACACATTATGGAGTTTACTAAAAATCTCGTGCGAAGGCACCAGCAACTCGGCTGTACAGGTAATATATAGTAATTAGCCCGTACCTACTAAAACCACTCTGGAACCTCTCTTTTCGCATTAGGACTGAAAATCCAGTTTGCAATACTTTACCTATGGAAAAATTAGAAGCAATAGTCAACTAAAAATTTTATTTTAAAGTATAAACGTTTCTCCCTCGCTCGGAACGCAGCCGATTGCTTGGCTTGCTAGATCGAAGGGGGACACGCGTCTCACATCTTTCTTAAAAAAACTTTGTTGCAGATGTAAGACTTCCTAGCTCTTCTTCTGCGTAAAAGCAGCTCTACTTCAACGGCCCCCGGCATACCGGAATAGTAGTTTCCCAGTTAGCCCTCTGCTTAGAAACTGGACATCCAGTTTCTGCCACTTTCTTTTGCCTGGCAGCGTTTTCGCGGATCCTTCTGCTTCTTAGATCTGGGAATTCCACCGAGTTCTTTCACCAGAGTCTACCTTTCCGTGCAGCATGTTAACTAATTTGTTCTCTAAGGTCAACTTTTTTATCCCTAGGTTTGAACGACGCGACTAGAAGCAGCGGCCCCTAAAAACCGTGTGATAGACATCCTTAAATACAGCCCGCTCTTGGGGTCCTGCTAATGTTGTGGAAACACCTTTGGAAGCAAGCATGTCCGAAGAGAGCTTGGACAAAGTGAAAATCTGGCCATGAACCCTGTCATACATAGACGCAGGACTAGAATCAACCTGTTAGCCCAGACTCAATTCCCGTCATAAACCAGATTTGTGAGTAAGGGTCCAAGAGTCGAGCCCTGTCGGACTCCGGCATAAACCCTGTGCTGCTGCTTTTCCGTGACCACTCTCCGATTCTCCAAGTATGCGAGATTGTCCGCCGTGGATATGGTGAGATATTTTCAAGACCACTCATAATAGCTCCTCAGTTCATGCTATTGAAAGCATTTTTAACGTCTAGAAGAACCATAAGCACAAAGCCACTAGTTTCAAGCGACTCCTGCGCGCCTCTTCAGCCCTGTCCAGAACTCGTTTCAAAGCTCCTACCGTGGAGCGTCCTTTCCTAAAACCAAATTGAGTGACCGACAGAAATCCTTTCTTATCCATTTCTCAACTAATCTTGTTTACTAAAATAATTTTTATGACTTTTCCCACAGTATGCAGGAAGCAAATGAGTCTGTAGGCTGAGGGAACCGTTCTTTCTTCCGACTTAGGAATTAGCACTTTCTTCCATTCTCTTAGAAATTTGCTTTTCCTTAAAAGCCGATTAACTAGTCCTCGGGAGATATTCGACCATTTTTCAACCCAAAGTTTTGGTAGCTCCGGTGGTATGCCGTCCAGGCCCGAAGCTTTGCCGGGTGCGAACCGTTTTTTGGTTTTTTCTAGCTCTTGTGAGGTTACCTCCGGTATATTCCTTGAATTCACTTGGAAGCTCTCCCCTTGGCCTTTCCAATGCTGCGTCGGAAAGAGAACCGAGATCATCTCAAACAACACATCATGGGAAAATTTTGGAGGGTTTCTCAGTTTCTTTCTGACTGTGCCGCGTGGCAGACCTCAGACGTCATCATCGACCATCAGTGCCTTCCAAGCCTTTGTCTTTTCTTTTGTTATAGAACTCCGTAGTTATTTGTGCACCTCTCGGTATTGCTCCCAAAGTTCTTTCATGCTAACCTCTAATCCACTTGGGTTCCCTTCCTCTTCTATTCCTTTTCGAGCTTCCTCGTCATTCTTGTCACCTAGTGTGGACCCATTAACCCTGATGCAGGCTATCTAAGATTCCGCTATATCCTCGCTCCACCAGTATGGTGGAACACAATTCCCTTTTTTCCAACATTGTTAGCGGGGCTCGCGACCGTCTTCGACTGGACAAGACGGAGCTTTTGCACCTAACAGGACCGAAACGGACAAAAAGGGTCAACCTTATATTAGCGACCCACTCGGTCAGGGCAACCGTAGTGCTCTCGGGACACGAGCAGTACTAAACGTACCATGGTGAAGATTGCGAAAGCGCTGGTAAACATGTGCGTTCCTTCTGACACTTGGGAGGAGGACAACGTGGAACATACGGTTCTGCGTTGCAGCTCACTTTAGGACACAAGGGCGAGCATGAGGGGGAAAAGACGTTAAGTGTATCGTAAATTGTATGGTGACGGGCTCTGGGCCGAGGTTACGAGCTGGTGGGATAAGATTATGGATCTCAAAATTAAAAAGAAAAAAGTAGGAGGAAACACGTCAACGTAGCACAGCAGAGAGGGCAGACGAGTGGGTCGAGGAGAGGCACCAGAGGAGGTGGGAGGTAACGGAGGAGGTGGGAGAAAGAAACCCGGATCCTCAATTGCTCGAGATAGAGGAGGTGAAGAGGAACAAGATTTTAGTGGGTTTGCGAGCCTCACACTAGTCGTTGCAGGCCGGCGGTGTCGCATGGGCATCATGCCTTTCCTTAACACCCAAACTAAGTGCAAACCTTATCCGTAAGACTTGCAGTCCACTTGAGCTGCATAGTGTCTTCCTTGTTGAATCACACATATCGCGGCAAGCGCCTTTTCTACTCGTTCCATCTTTTCATACCTGCAAATTCTGGTACTTTGGTGGATCTTTATTATTTGCTCCTAAGCAGTCAACATCTCCAGTACCAAGACCACTACGTTCGGTGCCCCAACATACTTGTGTGCCCAGCCAATGCTATATGCTCCTCAGTTTATTAGTCTTCTTCTTTCTGCCGATGAGTGCGTATTTTCGCCACGTGAAGAAAACACAGTGTAGTATGAAGTGAACAGTCAGTGTCAATAGGTGCTCCTTACCTTTGCTATTTTTACTGCTTTTCAACATTATTCGTTCAATATTTATAACGGTTTTTTCCGCCCCTGATAGAGCCTTTTGGGTGAGGAATGTGAGTGTCAGGCCCTGACCCAGCGGGATGATTCACGTCTGCATGGTACAGTACAATTCCGTGAGACCAAGGTAGTCAGCTCGTTTCTTAGACGTACTGTACATAAACTAACTTTCCGAACTAATTTCTAAGGTCTTCTATAAAATTTTATAAAGAGAGTGCATGCCTGACCGTATTATTTAGCACATTGCAACCTTTGTATTTTTGGTTTTCTAAAAAAAATGGTGTGGAAAATGAGGCAGAGCTAAAGAATACCACTAATAAAAACATACCTTTGTACGCAAAGTATCAATTTATGCACCAGGTAACTAATGAGACTACAATTAAGTACAGTAACAAAAGAGAACAATAACTGAATGAATCATCCACAGATTTATTATTAAAAGTAGGAATAGCCTCTCGCAGTCAATATAAAAATAACTCGCAATCAAAATAAATAAAATCAACACTTTGCAGCACTCAATCTCGCTTACATTCGCGCACGGGTATCTCTACCACATACATCAATTGTCTGTCTTTTTTACTGCTGCTACATACATTCCTCTTCACACCAACTCAAAAATCTTTTAGATATTGTGATAAGAATTTAGAGTCACTAATCACGCACACTTAATAATCGTAAAATCGAACGCAAAAACAGAAACCTTCGTGAAAGTTGTCACTTAATTATCCTTCCAAGCAATCTCTTGAACAAACCATGAATCAGCATTCATCACGTACTCAGTATCAGACAATGCCAGTCTGTCCGTCTCATTAGCTATCTATAAAAAACGGTCCGATCAGTAAATATTGTAACTAAGATGAGAAAAATATTCACCGCTAATGCATTGATGAATAAATAAACAAATTCAATTCGCTGAGTATGAATTCAACTGCTAGGGAGAGAAGTATCCTAGCCAAGTTACGAAAAGGTCCTAATCGACGTTACTCTGTCAAATAGCGCTTCGAGACTCTCACAGGCGCATGGACGAAATACAGAAAACACAGTGGCAATTACGTGACCTGGAAGTGGAAGAGATCCGCCGTCAAGATGAGCTGGGGGAAATAACCTAAGCCATTGACCGGGGGAACCACCTAGGGTCTTTTGGAGCTGGTGCGACGCCATGCGGCCTTGTCGATCGCAGGAGCAGGACTGTCGATCGATCTGCTGAAAGCCATCGGCTCAGAGAGACTAAACATAACCTCCATTAAAGCGTGATCCAGTAAAAGTATGGAAAACTATTCATGCATAGGGATACTCGAGAGATGGAGAAGGTTTTAGAACAATTGACCGATCTCAAATCGAAGTTCACTAGGTTATGCACGTTGCACCAATATCTAACAGCGCCACTATTAGAACGATAAATACTAACAGCTGAAGATTGACAACGTCGAGCTGGAGTGGTCCATTGGCGGTTGAAGAGAAGAGATTAATAGGGGAAGAAACCCATCTAACAATATTCATAAATGTATCTTTTAATAGGTAAGTCATGACATATATTCCATCGAGTGAGCTTGTGATTTTTTCATTTTGTCATATTATAAAAGTAAATATTCACAAGGAACGGGCTTTTTTAGATACAATTAGGAACTTTATCTCTGTTCTTTATCGGTGAACAGATCCAGCAGTTGAAAAACACAAGCGCCTAATGTTCATTTAACCGTCAATTATGCTTTAATCGCTTTGTACTTAGAGACCATAAACTGAGTTCACTGTGGGCGAAATAACTATTTCACATTTCTAAAACATAATCTTGTAAGCATATCCGCCATGGAGAAATGCAGTACTTCTTTAAGCCCTATCATTTCTGAAGGATGCACGCAAGCAATTTTGCCCTATAGGCAAGGCTGCATTTCTGAAGTTTTATTTAGAGGGCAAGGCTTCACAGATGTGTTCAGAGACCAAGCATGTGCATACATGTTCATCTCAAATGGTGTTATTATATAAAGGTGCAGGTACGCAAAGGGTAAGCGACGAAGGTAAACCGAAAAGCTAGTTATGTCCTTTCATGCGAAGGCGACCATCACTGAAGATCGAATTCCGAAAGCTAGTTGGATTTAAAGTCGTAGTTGTATGAAAGTCACTTATCTATGGCTATAAATCAAAAAGGTGTACATGCTGACCTACAGACCAATATTAATTGCTTCATTGGAATTGTTTCATCTTTGGTCTCCCAAGGTGGTATTTGTAATCAAGACAAGTTTTTAGCGGAAAACCTAATATGCTATAATGGATCATTTGGTAATGGCAGGACAAGTTGACGATTTAATCCATCAAATTTTGAGATACAAAATATTAAAATTTGTCCAAAGCACACAACTATTTTCGTATCAAGTACATTCGAGCTTGAAGTATTATAAATACACGGTTTGTGGATCTAACAGCATATGAATTAGAGCTCTCTAAATATTTTATTGTTGTATTTCGGGGTGCTCTCTTGGCAAAAAGCTGGTGAAGGTTCTTAATTTTTTAATTTATGCATGCAGGTATTAAATATAAGCTATGTTCCCCTAATTTCAAAACTAATTTCAATCAAATGCTTTCAGGTGACGTATCCAGTTAACGTTCGACATTATTTTTATATTTGCTGTGTATTTTTGGCTGGGAAATATGCATATCTCCAAGCGGCTAAACTTATTAAAGATGTTAGCTCATGCTTGGAGCGACTACATTGCTTTATTTCTCCTGTTTACACTGTAATTTGTCACGTCACTTGATTAAATAGTAGCGTCGATCGTAGTGTTTAGAAAAATGAAGTTGAAACTAATCACTTTTTATGTATGCTAAGAAGTGATCTGTTATTCTAAAGCGAATCATATACGAAACAATAAATACACGTGGATGATATTTTTATCTGTAGTATTTGGTAAAGTAATGAATTTTCTTTCTAAACGAAGACAAAGGTATTCAGGTTGTAGCTAAAAAGCGTTGCAACAGGCGCATTCACTAGGCTAGACACGCATGTACTCGACCATAGTCATATATGTGGCGGTTAATTTCTGCGACTTATAAAAACGGATGTACAGGAACTACATACTCACTTAGATCTTGACACATATTTCTAGAGAAAAGGCGATGTTGTTATGGCTCAACAGTCCGCGTTGCCTCTGAAGACAATGAAAGCATATACATGGCCATATACAATACTTTGCTATACCAGCATATAAATAAAAAAATTAAACGTGCATTGTTCCCAGACGCAATCAAATTTCTTCATCGTAGGAGGTATTGTTCTCAGAAACAATCAAATTTCTTCGTCGTAGAAAATATGTGAAATTACTTTGACGACAGAAAATCTTTAATTTTGTCGACCTTTCATTTTGTTGGTACCGTTAATAATGAAATATATTTCTCACCAGCATTACGATAGAAAACCGAAATAATCTAGCGCTATTTAAAAGTGGGTTGAATTCACTAAAAAAGTACACAGGCGAACTTATCGGGGTGATTAGGGACGTCGTAGACCACTTTGGGAAGGCGTATAGAGCCGCTGTGTACGAAATGGAGGAAGCGGAAGAGTTCGCGCAAACTCAGGGGGAAGTTTTGGAGGAGCAAGTGAGCCTCCTAAAAAACAAGTGGGTCAGAAAATGGTGGAGACTGAGGCCCAGAAGGAAAGACGAAGAGGCGGGAAACAGCCTTTAGTAAGGCTGGAGAGCTCAAGAGGAGCTTGCGGCGCTGCGGGAGGAGCTGCCCCAGGTGTGGGGCACCCAGTGAGCGGGAGCTGGAGAATCTTCTCGTGCCTCCCCGCGTCGCAGACGACGTTGCGGCCGCTGTAGAACGCTCATGGCCGAAAGAAATATCTCGACACGTGCAATTCGTGCCAGAATCCCTAGGGCCTCTCACAGAGTTCAGGTCGCCGTGGTAGTGCGCAACGACAAAGGCGATGTGTCTTTGCATGGGAGGTGGCGGACAGTATGCATGCGGATTTGATCCCAGACCTACGCAATCATACCATACGCCTCTCGTCCATGTAACCTCAGGGAAGCGGAATCTCGTAATGCGTCGTGCTATGGCGGAACTGTTCTAGGATACACTATGCAGGGGCCGCCCTGCAGCTCTGCCTGTAGCTCAGGTATCCCAAGACACCGTTCGATTGACCACCAAGGTCCAAGCTACAGGCAGCAAGTCCTGCGCGGAGACAATGCCGGAGCTGCGGACAAAGATGCGGCAGGCGGGCTTTGAGACCCGAGTCACAGGCGTGTAGAAAAAGGAAGAAAGGATAGGTGTGCTTCACACAGTAAGCGCACTCAATGAAGCCTATGAAGCCTTGATAAAGAGGACCCGGTAGGGGTCCGCGCGGCCACCCATAAGGTCGTAGCGGCTGCGACCTCAGTTGTCACACTGAGAGGAATCGGTTGCATGGCAGATAAACAGGACATTAAGAAGGCGGTTAGGGTCTGGTTGAGGTTATCCTTGGGCATCCCACTTGACACAGATGGACGTTATCCGGTAAGGAGGATAAGGTTGTTTAGGATCCGGTTGTTCTCGGCTGCGGGGAATATGCGGATAGGGATTAAGACGTGCCGGACCACAGAGTAGTTGGAGTTCGCTCGGTGCTTCCGCTGCAAAGGGCCAGGGCGCATTGCTCGAAACTGTGCAGCCGAGAAGTCACAAGGTAGCAGCGTGCAAGGCGAGCGAGGCTAAAGGTGATAAACGAACACGGGTTTATCAGTACCCATGAAGTCGACAAAGTTAAAGTTCTCTGGGCGAACCTCAACTGCACGTGTGTGGTGATCGGCGTTCTGGGCCAAAGGGTGCAGGAAAAATCCATCGGGCCCTGTCTTTTCTTTGAGCAGAATTTCGGGCATGCACGACGAGAAAGGGGACGTAGATGGATCCGGTGGCGGACGCGGCTGTGTGGTAAATCGAGCAAACACCCAACTTATCAACACCCAACAACAATATCATAAATGACTTTCAATGCATAAGGCAGCCGTCGTGCATGCCACTGAGGGCGGACGCTGCTGGACTAGCTGCTGTAAAGTAATCTACTTGTTGTGAACGGCGGACGTGTCCCAACGTTCGTAAAGAGAGAGCAACAGTCGTACCTCGACCTTACCCTCGTCGGGAGTGCGGCGGTCAGCACAGCACACCGCTGGGAGGTGTCCAACCAGGAGGCGTTGAACGACCACACGCACATAATGTTCCAGGGCAAGGTATCTCCTTTACTACCAACCAACTCGAGCAACCGGTAACAGATGCACCACCTTGACTTGCCAAAAATCAAGTAGGCGCTGGACGAAGGCTGCCAGGATCTATCCGCTGAGGTAATCACGGCAGCTGAAATCTCTCAGATCCTGACGTCTGCTTGTGCAGAGGCAGATTCTCAAAAAGGTACACATTCGAGACACAACTGTAGGCTCAACTACTGATAGGCCAAGAAGACCGGAAAGGCGAGGGCCCGGTGCCTGAGGTTAGCATGGCAGTCACGAGAAAGCGAACCTGGCCGCGGAGAAAATGTGGCGCGGAGTGCTCCGACGAGGTTTACGGCACCTGGACATCCTGCTAGCTTGGTACAGAGCGCTAAGAGGGAACTCCGTTGCCTTATCCTTGTGTTGTGTCACCTGACACGTGATGTAAGTGATGGAGCTGAACGGGGAGACGAGGCGGCCAAACGCCTGGCATCCGAGAAAGCACGAGGTC
>MNPL01007520.1:0-19676 GCA_002081605.1 Tropilaelaps mercedesae | reverse complement strand
ATATATATATATATATATATATATATATATATATATATATATGTAACAAATATCTGGTGACGTTTATTACGAGTGAAGAAACGAACGTTCTCTTTCATACTAGCAACAGCCTCAACTCGGCTGGCCGAGCTTATCACAAAGCCAAAGCATGGACCAAGTTATCCAGTGTCGACGGCCAAACGGTTCGATAACAAGTGCAGAAACACCCCTTTCAACCCGTCAAACCATTGGATACTGCCACAGAGTAGAGCAATAGTGATCGAACTGGTAACGAATTGTAACACATGTATGGCTTTAGAGGAGAAAATGTGGCGACAGGGCAGAAACAATGTTACTAATGTCACTGGAAATCGTTTATAACAGATAAAGGAAAATTATGAACCCAGGTTTCTTCTGCTATTATTAATTTACTAGAGAAGTTCGTCGACGCACTTCGTAGTGGAGTACAATAGAGGTAGAAACGATATAGCTACATTTTTAACGTGTGCAAGAACTGGGCCTGCGCTTTTAAGTAATGCTAATGACAATATTTTATGTAAAGCATGCGTACAGTCACAGCCGTCAAAGTAGTGTCTATTTCGCATTAAATGCCCTACTCGTATCTCGTCATGACATATCACAAGAATCAATATTTATTGAGGTTGTTTTGAGAATTTTCCCCATTGAGAATTTCTCCCATTTCTTGTGTAACGGCAACTCAATATAGCATCCCCAAATCGCACGCTATATCAATATTTGGCTGCTACACGATAACAAACAGAACAGTTATTGCCTATATCTCGCAATCGTTCCTCCAATAGCACCTTTTTACATCTGCACTTATCGAAAAACAGACAGACGATTTCACGTTCACGAGAAAGTTTGATGTCCTTAATGTTGGCCGCTGTATTTTGTACAACGGTTTCAGTGGCCTTAGCCTATGAATTAAATATCACGTTGTTTAGTTTGTGGTTGGGCCCTTGTCAACGAACTCCTACTACCTCTATGACTGGCTGATGCATCACTGCTGATGACTCATGGTCTCCCCGGCAACCAACACTGGACGAACCTTCTGCGTAACAGCGAACTGGCGTCCCTTATCTTTACGTTCTTTCTATATGAGTAGACATAAAACGACTACTTTTTAAGCATAGGAATTCTCTCTTTCAGTCTCACTTGCCGTGATCACGAAGCAGACGTACTTCAATATTTATCTGGAAAATTCGAAGTGATAGCAAGCGATAGCTTGTGGAAGCGCCTTTACAAGACGCGACTACTAATACAAAATATGACGTTTTCATTCTAGAACAATCCGACTGAAAGCATTTAAAGCATTGTAGCTTCGTGATCGAACTTTAAAATTTCTGAGGACTGAGCCCTTTTTTGAAAAGACCATGAAGCAGAGAAAAACTTAACATAGTGCAAAATAATTACGGGAATAACCACGGTAACACACTTGTATGATAGAAGATGAAAACATATTGAATTTTTTGTTCAAAGCACTATTATGTTTTCGTGTTTTTATTATGTCTGGGCTGCGGAGATTTCGTTGTTGCGGGTACGAAAGGTTCGTTTGTTTCCTCATGTTACCATTTTACTTACATTCACTTCGAGTGATGCTGGCTGAGCAGTCAGTTTGAGGTATCGAATATAACGATTGAAGTAGCGACAGTACACATTGGTCGTTCCACTGTTAAGTCAGTGATTCGTTGTACTATCTATCCCTATTAGTAAACGAATGTTACATGTACAAGCGTCTGGCTATTTTGGTTGTCGTGACGATTGCCTTTGTATACCGTCTATTTTCCTCGCTGGAGTTCTGATGTCTATTTTTCTCGCTAACACACAGATACACACTAAATCAATTTTTTGCGTTTATTTCATCTTAATGTTACAACTGAATTTACCACATGACCTTCACGCGCCGACAAATACCTCTCTGTGACGCTCCATCCCCAACGTAACTTTTGCCGACTCCTACCATACAGGCACATACATTTTTTGTAATCGGAATTCTCTCGCTCTGCTCGTTATTTTATGGTAGTTTGGTTATAGGTTTAATTAATTAGTAAAAGAAACCGGCCCTTTGCATGTGTATCCGCTATATTTACGCGATTCGGAAATGAAATACTGCTCGTTGTAGATTCTATTGTTCCTCTCTTTCTTTCGCTTTCATGCTTTTCAAGGGATACTTCATTTTTATTGTGATTCATACTACTGTCCTTACTGTAATATGTATTTGTTCTTGTTCTGCTATCGCGCCTGCTCTTTATGTCGTTCTCGTCGTAGCTTGGCTGCTGTTGTCACTTAGTCATTTACTTGTTGTTAATAATATTAGAAAACGAATCTTTTCGTTGTCTGCTGTTTCACTCTCCCTCTGCTTCGTTTCCGTCCTGTCGCTACCGTCGCACGGCGTTAGATCTGTGATCTTCTTTCTGTGTGCTTCGTATCGCTTCGCTATGTATGCAGCCTCAACTTGTATATCGAGGTCTTGCAGTATGTAAGCAGCCATATTACTATTGTTGCGAGCATCGTCATTACGATTCTCATTAATTCGTCGATTACGTACACAAGAAAGGTTGATGTGCATAATGTTCGTTGTTGCATTTCACCACATTCTTAGTTATGTTCTTCCTCGAGAATAAAAAATAAGAAGGCCCCTTGTGACCTGGCTGTCTCCCTTCTTTATCGATACAGCTAAAGAAGCGTAGCCCATAGGGCCTGGATTGGCAGGACGGGAGTACGATGCGGGAAGACTGGCTGACATACTTCTGAGATTCGTTGGCAAATGATACTTCGAATAATACGATTCTCCTACATCGCTTTTTGCCTCCACGCCATTCCCATCTGATGGCGTGTTTTGCGCCCGGAGGACGGGCCATAAAAGAGACGTTCGCCCATCATTGCATCCATCTCTTATATAACCGCGTACCCGGTGTTTGCCGATTTTCTAGATTCTGGCTCTACTCCTCTTGAACTTCTTCCTCATCCTCGAATTCGCCGTCATCGTCTGCGGTCGCCTCTTGGTACTGCTGGTACTCAGAGACGAGGTCGTTCATGTTAGATTCCGCCTCGGTAAACTCCATCTCGTCCATACCCTCGCCAGTATACCTAGAACAACGAACAAGGCAAAAAGGACAGTCATTCATAATGTCAAATGCCAAATAAGAACAGCTTTCCGTAAAAAACAGATCGACGGTTAATTTACTGAATTATTCCCGTTCTTGGAAGTTCCAACTGACCATTGAAGACCAATCAAGACAGTCGGAAAGTGAAAGACCTATTAGATTACAATTTCTACTAAGGCTTTCAAAGAAATGGGAGAGGATTAACGACGTAATAGAAGAAAGCGGACGCAGGAAAAAGTACCTGTAAAAGTAAGAAAGCACCTATAAAACCGGATTGTGTGAAAATAAAAAATGATGTGAAAAAGCAGTTAAAGACATGTAAGCCATTGACTGCTCTTTCAAACCTTCATAAAAAACGTATGTGTATGGCTTTACCCTGTCCTTGTCCTAAAAATAAGGTTCATATAGCTGACAATATTTTCCTAAAGTTTCATTAAAAGCATAGACCTTGCCTTACTTCTGCGCAAAAAGTCTAAAACACCTTTTCTCACCTGTTCATTTTCAAATGTGTCAAAAAACAAATCAAAAACAAATATTTCAATCACATGTGTTTTTGTGAATTTTCGATACAACAATACTTGAAACCCTCTGTACACACCAGTGAAGGAAAGCTTTCCTGCGGAACATGGCGGTGAACTGCTCCGAAATGCGCTTGAAGAGCTCCTGGATGGCAGTCGAATTGCCGATGAACGTGGCCGCCATCTTAAGACCCCGGGGTGGAATATCGCAGACGGCAGTCTTGACATTGTTAGGAATCCATTCAACGAAGTATGACGAATTCTTATTCTGCACATTAAGCATTTGTTCATCGACCTCCTTCATCGACATACGTCCGCGGAAGATGGCCGCAACAGTCAAATAGCGACCATGCCGTGGATCGCATGCCGCCATCATGTTCTTGGCGTCAAACATCTGTTGCGTCAGCTCGGGTACAGTCAGGGCGCGGTACTGCTGAGAGCCACGCGACGTCAGAGGCGCGAATCCGGGCATGAAGAAATGGAGTCGCGGGAACGGTACCATGTTTACCGCCAGTTTGCGGAGGTCGGCATTGAGTTGACCGGGGAAACGGAGACAGGTTGTTACGCCAGACATTGTGGCTGACACCAGATGATTCAGATCGCCGTAAGTGGGCGTGGTCAGTTTAAGGGTACGGAAGCAGATGTCATATAGCGCTTCGTTGTCAATGCAGTATGTCTCGTCCGTATTTTCAACGAGCTGGTGCACCGAGAGCGTGGCATTGTAGGGCTCGACGACGGTGTCGGACACCTTCGGGGAAGGCACAACTGAGAACGTGTTCATGATACGGTCGGGGTACTCCTCACGAATCTTTGAAATGAGCAGGGTACCCATTCCGGAACCCGTGCCTCCGCCTAACGAGTGGGTTAGTTGGAAGCCTTGCAGACAGTCGCATGACTCTGCTTCTTTACGGACTACGTCGAGCACCGAATCGACGAGCTCCGCACCCTCTGTGTAATGACCCTTGGCCCAGTTGTTGCCAGCGCCACTTTGCCCAAACACAAAGTTATCAGGGCGGAACAATTGACCGAAGGGGCCTGATCGAACCGAGTCCATCGTGCCGGGCTCCAGATCGACAAGGATGGCACGCGGCACGTACTTCCCGCCGGTGGCCTCATTATAATAAACGTTAATGCGTTCCAACTGAAGGTCGGAATCGCCATGGTAGGCGCCCGTAGGGTCAATTCCATGCTCGTCGGAAATCACCTCCCAGAACTGAAAAATATAGGAGTTTATTATTCAACCATTCATTCGTTTTTAGATTCATGCAAAATTATGATTTTAGATTAGTGCAGTCGCACTGGTCTAGTGATCACCCTCTCGCCCCCGCACTCCAGTCCACGGTGGCGATTAAGTACATCTCATCGGGAAACATTAACCACCCCACCAGCCGCAACAAGAATATCACAACTATTACCATTATTATTGATTCACTTGGTACGCGCGGTTTCCCGCCTGCTTGAAATCTCCGCCGTGCGTTCACCTGCACTGGCCATCTTAAATAAGTGTGTGTGTTGTCAGCAACTGAAGTGCGCAAGGCGTCGGCAGATCACATTAAGAAGTAGAGTGTTCCTCTTCGCTAGAGACGTTCAGAGTTTTAATCTTACAGAAGCTCAGAGCTGACTGACCGGCTGCCGCAAAAAATCGGATTGTTAGATGAAGCAATCGAGTAACGGTCCGCAGGAACGATATTGACTGCTCTCGTCAACTAAATCTCTCAGCAAGTCTATCTGACAGAGGGTGAACGGAAAAGCACTGCAATTATAGATGCTCACGGCAGTCCACACATACATGGATGTAAGAAAAAACGGCAGATACACCATCGAGTCCATCCTCCTTTCCTCACACACGTAGGACAAAGAAACAACAAATTACTTAATATAAAGTATATCGTACGTAATGCTATAAATGCACTTTCTCCTTTACGCTTAGTCGAACTGTCGCTTGTATCGTCCACAAGTAGTACTTTTTTTAACTTGATACTTTCTAACTTGATATTGGTCTTGCGATTCGATATCAGGACTTCGCAGACCTTCACATGATCGCGTGCAAAAACATACCCCTGACGTGCCTATGCAAGCGCATTCATTGGCATATACTCTCTATAGCCTTTTGGATGTTATCCGACTGACAAAATAGTGACCTATCTCAAGTTCACTCTTTGTTCGCTCTTTGTCTTCATATGCAGACGCCTATCTTCGCTAGCTCAGACTATTCCACGTGTAATGCAACAAAAGACACCGCTGTTAAGCCCATGCGCCTCTGACCAAACCGGATTGAGCCGCCTCGGCGATCGACGCGGTGACGAGCGTTCACATCGAAAAGTGGAGCCCAAAACACCATAAAAAATCCGCTCATCAGCAAACAAGCAGCATCAGACAACTCGCTGCGTAGCATTACGTCGATCGTAACAACGGCGTAGACGTCTAGCAGAACAGAGCAACTCAGCTCTCAATTTAGGGTCCATGATGGCAAAACTCTTCTCAAGCGGACTTATCCATTGAGCACCGAAGAACGATCTATAATCAGCAGGCACGGTAAAAATGAAGAAAGCAACAGCAAAAAACCGCAACGAAGATCTTCGCCAGGCAACATTCACAACGCCAACCAACGTTTCTGTCGGTCAGCTCGACAGAGCGTCGATCTATTGTTGCGCGTTTATTCGCTGCCGTTTTTTCTTATTAATATGATTATTCAAATTAGATTATTTCCATTATTACGATATACTATCTTTTGCACAGTTGTCGAAAATAAGTGCCCAATAGCTTTTATACGTGCACGTCCCAATAAAACGAAAAAATAAAATTGACAGCAGCATACATAACCATGTATGATATTGAAAATATCCCCGTCAGGATAGGATGATTAGATCTCGAACTGTAAATCGAATTTTAAGTCAACGAAAAACTGCCATATGAATGTGTTATGTGGTTTGTAGTATGCGAGCTATTCCACTGACAAAAAGTACTGTTGTGTGAGCTTCTTCCAGATGCGTCCAATTCCACTTATCGTCCGGAGATCACCCAGCCCGAAAATGAAGGTGAAAACCCAGAAAAACTTGGAAAAAGATGAAAAACGTACATATATGTATATATACTCTGATAGGTCATCGCCATAGCCATTATTCCTACCGACTCCCTCTACCTTCTATAGCTTAACACGTCACCTTTCCCGTTTTCGCCTAGCAAGACAGCTCCGCTGGCATTTGAGGCCTTTCTTCTGTACCTGCCAGAGCTGGCAACAAGCCCACATTCTGAACTCGCTTCAAGCTCAGGTCGACCATGGCAAGTAAAAATCTCGTCCATCCATAAGCAGATATTTCTACCGAAGAAGAATGTCAATGCTATTTATAAATCCTCTAGCGGCTTTCCTACTAAATATTTCATTCTACTTTGACTGGTAAATGTTATGGTCTGCTTCTAGGGTTGCCTCTTTGGGCTTCATATGTTGCCTCGGTGTCGGAGATTGCCAACTTAAGGACGTTATCCAGTGACATTAAGCTTCCATGCTTTTTGCAGCCAAACGCTTGAGTAGACTTTTCAACGGTAAACACAATCTTTGCTAACTGGTTTGCCAAGTAAATTTCACATATAATTGCCAATGACATTTCTTACTAAATATTAGGTCGCTACTAAAACGGGTTGCAGCAAAAGTAATGATGCCAAACATGTTTAAGTCTATATTTAGTGATTGTGCTTTCACTTCCATCGGATACTCGAACTTGCTTTTGTGCCACTATAAATCTAAGGCATCTATCTGGACTAAGTTTTTCTTGACGTATGAATACTAATACATGCCTTTTTCAAATCACTTTGGAGTGACGCATTGACACTACTCGAGATGGGCGGAACTCGATTATTACTTGACGCATCTCTACCACCCGAACGCCGTACATAGAATGCTAGGCTAGCTCAGCTACTCAACAACACATGGTCAACGCCAGCCTCACCTCGAAGCACCAAAAGCTTGCGCCCACTGTTCGGAGGAATTTTGGGTGTTAGCATGAGGCAACCGAACAGAAAGCGAGCGACGTCATGTGTATACCAAAACGGTTGAGTGCTTTGGAGACTTCTGTCGAAGAAGATTGCAGTAGCCCATTGTGGCAATCGTTATAGTAGTCACGCTTACTTAGTTGGGTCATTACTTAGTTGACAGAAGTTTTTCTGTGGCATTTTTACAAAATAGCTTTCAAAATCTTTTCAAGAGCGAGAAGTGAGGGGTATAAAAGGGTAATTCCTTTTTTAACAGCCATAGGCGTATCTGCCTGTTAGAATATAGCAAATGAACAAGATGGTAATACTTGATCGTGCATTTAAGAAAATATTCTCACTATAAGAGATAAATGGTAAACATGACAACGTAGAGATTCATGTGAAAGCAGTATTCTTGAACCTATTGCCATCGCAGTGCCAAGAATCATGGCTATCTAGATTCGTCGGCATGAACCTGGCGATACGCCCCAAGCCGCAGAGACAAAGAGCACCACGTGCGTTCCCTAGAGCTATCCGTAGCGAGCAATAGATCTTACAGAGTATCCGTAGCAACATCTACCAATATCTTGAGCCATATGCGAAACACATGCTCAGTTCCAACCCCACGAGCTACTTTCCATTTCAGCAGATATATAGAGGACCCCGAAGTAGCAAAGACCAACGCTATTCGGGCGCCCCGTCAAGATCATCATTTTCTACACTTCGTTGCTGCTATAAACGGACACGGAGCCGGTTTACACCAACTGTCAAGAGGCAGCGCAGGCTGTGCACCCAATCTGACGCAGTATGGCGGCGACTACAGGCTAAAATATTTCTTTAGCCAGAAAAAAGACTTGGCTACCCAGTTGACGTCACGCCGTTTTCGGACGAACCCGTCGACTAACTACACATGGCCACAAGGAGAATATTATTGCTATGAGCCAGGAACTCGATGAATAACAGCCGAGGACAGACAGCCGGGTATTTCTATAGCTGGTTTTCGAGTTGATCGCAGCGCGGCAGCGGCAAGCCTGCCGAATTCAATAGTAAAGTACCGATGGTTCCGACGGAGAGCTCCTATAGAAGTTCTCAAGCTTATCAAGTAGGGACTATCGCTTTGTGTGACTGTCATCTGAGTGAGCTGTGATCTGAGAAACCGCCAAGAAACGGATGCCTGTTCGTATTAGAGTGGTGACTACACTAGCATGCTCTAGTTTCATCATATTTAGTTCTCTTATAGTAAAACGAGGCGCAAAGATGCACTAGAGGCAACGAAAGAAGTTACCAGTAAAAGTGGAGCACACTAGTGATGAGCTAACAAAATGACTAAATCGGTTATGATAGCAGCGAAGCACCATCGGGGAATCAAATTTAGACGACAATAGACCAAGCATAGCACGATTTTCTTTATCACACTTAAGTACCTTAAGGTCTTGTTGAGGTCTCAAATCGGCTGCACTGTTCTAAATGGAATTAAACAGTCAACAATAACAAGATTATAAAAATACATCCAAAATTTTATCGCCAATAGTACGACATGAAACATTAACTTGGCCGAACAGTAAGGTAAAACACTACTGAGTGCGCAAAGAACAATTCCGTGGGTTTCAACTTCCTATGGTATTTTGTACATAAGTGTGTAAATGGCATTTTTATATATGATGTTTATGTTCTGTATATGGTTGTACACTGCGTACTTTGTCGCAGAACCTCTCGAATTTTCCCTGCATTAGTTATATCCGTAATAGCAAGGAGTTAGAACAACGACAAACTGCAATGCGCAAAATGTATCGACAGGAATCATAATTTGTAGCTTCCTGCCAACACTTGTGGCATACATTAACAAAGAAGTGTAATTTTGTCAATAACGATGTTATGTTGAGATCGCGGAATTCGAGAACAGGAAAATCGCGAGTTCTTTTATTGTGATTTTGCATCCTTGTCGGTCAAATTAAAAATAGTCTCATCGTTGTTCGTTGCCATTTACCAAGCTATTCATCTTTGCTTTCTCCTCTGTCTCCCGTTGACCAAACAACCGTTACTGAAATCCGCAGTCTAAACAGTCCACAGACGGCGGCTGGCGATCCGTCAATCGGTAGGATAACAGCAGCAACAATCGCTTGATTAATCGATGGCCGACTGGTCGACTATCTATTGTGTACCGCTAACAGTGACATACGAACATTAGCGTGAGTTGTTGCCGCCACAGCTGAGGCGGCAAACCACCATCGCCGCCAGACTTATAACCAGGCGCAACGGAACGGATTTTGCGAGCGGCCCAGAATGCTGTCGACCACGACGAGCGGACCGTGCAGTGACGCTGTCTATCCGATTATATCTATTTGGCCGAGTTCACTGAACTACCCCTCCACTCGGCTCCCCCACCTCCCTTCCACCCCTTTACCGCTGGACGTACTTCCCCTACTAGCAAATCCGTATTTCCAACGCGAGCCAAGCCTCATCACTAGTTTCAATTGACATTGCGGTTGGTATTCTTTGAATCTTTTTTCGTTCAGCATCAGTTCAGAACCGTTCTCACTGCACTTTAGCTGTTGAACTGCGGTTGTTATTGTTGCTGTTGTTGTCGTTATAGCGGCCGCAAATATATTTTTTCCGTCGTCGCTGCCGCAGCTCTCATCCCATCTGGTACCACCACCAAAATAACCGCCACACAAAAGTCGGTGTTAGTCGCAAGAAACACCTCGAGAGGCAAACGTCTGAACCAACGGCATTGATGGCAGACTCAACACCAACATTCCCTATGATGATCAGCAGCAGCATGTCATCGTGGTCGTTGTCGGCGAAAACACACGCAAAGCCAGAACGCAGACATGACAACGCCGACAGCGCAAGGCTTCTGTAGAGGAGGTGACTGTGCTCTTTTGCTGGCTTTGCGGCTCAGCCGAGAGCAAGGGCACCGCCGCTGTTCTCCACTCCTTCAACCGTCGTTTGAGGCGAGGCTGCATCGTATGGACCGTTGTTATGGGGTCTCGTGCTCCTGCTGGCCGGTCGGCCGACTGGCCCAAGTCAGTCTGGCTTGCAAACACCGCTCCCGTCTGTCAGTGACGGTGAGAAGAGAACCAAGCTGGAGCGCCTACCTGGCTACACTGCACACCAGCAAACTTCTGTAGCGACTATCACGGGCAAAAAACCTACCCACGGGTCTATCTGAAAAAACCCGTTTACCGCCATGGCAAACTGTTGGCTACAGAGGCCGGCGCCGACACAGCAAGCAACAGAATAAGAGGCCATACCAAGCAATCATAACTACCACCACACGTCAATACAATGGTGTGGCGTAGCTATATTGTGCGACGTAGTCTCATACTCAAATGACTCACGGAGTCACAACACAAAAACAAGCCCACACGCAATCCCGCAAACACGCAAACACGGGGAAAATACTAAATGTAATAGGAGAAAGTGCACAAAATAACGAACCGATTTAGATGTGCTGTGTTATACACCTACATGCACCAACCTTACAGTAGGATGAAGAACAAGCCGCTGCCGTAAAGTGATGACAACGCAATTTTTTTGTAATTAAATAGGGGCTATGCCGGCAGGTAAAAACTTTAATCGTCGCTTGCAGACAAGAACATTTAGCCCAACTCCATAGATTCTCTAGATAGGATGTATATGTATGTCGGTGTGTATATGCGTGCGCAATTTTCGGTTAAAGCCGAGCTCGGGTAAAATAAAAATTTGCATTAGCGACCTAAATGCGTCTCCCTATAATGTTTACTAGCAGTGTCCTAATTTCTCGAAACAGTTAAGTGTAGATTCAACATTCTTTCCATATCACCACGAATTCGAGCTCGAATTAAATCCTGAACATAAAGCTTCGACCTGATAAAACTAATAAAACCGATTGTTTTTCAGCCAGGGAGTGCATGCCCCATCGAAAGCCAAAAGTAAAAATTCCTGAGTCACCCTCGACATCGCCGAAAAAGCGACGAACGGTCTGTCTGCACACGCCGCGCCGGTTGACCAACGGTCTTCGTTTTTAATTTGAATATGGCGCCATTCCTAATGTAACGGCAGGCCGGGAAGTAACACTTCTTTACCGAACGCCATGTCCGGGTGAAACTTTTTTCTCAACACCATCAGGCCCACGTACCCTGATCCATCCTGCGTCCTATGCGATTTTTCCGGCTGATTCAATGCTCAATAGGGTCAGATGTCAATAAAGCATTCTGTTCTGAGCATCAGCACGTTGCGTCGGCGTCGCCATGTCTTAGGGTCGGAACAGCGGATGCCGACAACGGCGCCACACCCATCCCGGCAATCCCTCGAAATTCACCGAAAACTCCAAAATATGTTCAGAATAGTAAGTATGGAATAATAATCCACTGAACTAATAACACGTTGGGTAACGGAACTGTGACAAACTCCTTTACCCCGTCGTCGCGTTTGCGAGCTCCACCCATAGCACTGATTGGGCATGAAATGAGGTCTTCGCCAGCGTCTTTGCTGCTTGTTACCACGCCGGCTCTGCAGAGACATCTCACCCGCCAGCTTGAGCAATTGAATTGATAATTCCAACTGAGTGGCAAAGGCTTGTTGGATAACTGTGTGCCAGGGTTGATTCGGAGATGTGTGCATACATCAAAAAGGCTCAACCATGTTTACTTGAATCCAGCCGTTAGTAACTTACCTTGGCTCCGATCTGGTTGCCGCACTGGCCGGTCTGAATGTGCACAATTTCGCGCATCTTGGCTTTACCGTCCGACAAATGAATGTCAACGTTAGAGTAAAAAGTTTGAGAACGTATAACGACTGCGCGCTGCAAAGACCACAGACACACCACGTCCCAAGCAAAGCTGCAAGACGACTGAGCCAGCAACTGCTTTTGCCCTATTGGAGGCTACGTTCACCGGTTCATTGAAGAGGGCGCCGCGGACGGGTCGGCTTTTCACCGCCGTTGGCTGCGCGTACAGACACCGCATCCAGCATTGGAACGATTTAATTACTAAGTACAGTGGGCGTTTAACTTGTGGGCCGCTGTACACGGGTTTGTATATGGGGGTGTGTAATTGTAGCTGAATGGCCAACTTTAGTGTATCAATGTAACACGAAGTAATGGACTTTGCAAGGTAAGCGTGCGGGCGTTTTAGCGTTCGCGCAGCCCGATGCACGCTCTTTGAAGCTGCCATAGTCTGAGAGAGAGCACTAAGAGCGGGAATTTCAAAGAGGCTATGGTAGCGCCGCTTAACGGCGGAGGAATAGACATGACGGCGCTACCATCCAGGGTTCGCAGTGTCTACGTTGGAAGGTGGCTTTCTGTCACCGGCTGCAGAGTTAGTTAATCAACGGCCCGTGCCACCGATGTATTATACCGTTGGTGCCACAGATAACTAATATTCGTCTGGGTCTACATCGATCAAGCTAGTGAGAACTTTTGAGCATCGGATATCCATGGAGATTAAGTAGGAATCCATCGCGCTTGGCCAGAGATGCTTGTTGAAAGCAACGGACCTATGGCGCAGTCAGCAGTCGGGTAGCACCTTCAGCGTTTCATTATAGATAGATAGATAAATTCTTTCGAATTTAAAGATATTTTTAAAGGCAGACCATTAGCCCACATTTACAGTCCACGGTAAATGTTGGCTGATGGCTCACCCTATGAATGTGAATTTGTAACGGCGAGGGTCGAACCCCTGCGTCTACGTGTGTCCACCGGTCGCAAGGCACACTCGAATGTACCAAGCCACCTAATTCGACGGATCTATCATGGACAGTGAATATCCAACTTCCAATTTTTACGAAATATTCCTGCACGATGTTATCATTAATTGGAGGTGTGATTTCCACATTAGGGTGGACCTACAAAATTTGGCTAATAAATAAGCGATCAAGGCGAATGGCAAAGCATTATACTATATGGTCCATCTTGAAAATGTAATGTTCATCTACAAGATCATTTGTTTAGCAATGAGAAAGCCAATACTCTAACTTTTTCAACGGATCTTGCAGACCATAACATTAGTATTAATTGTGTGTATCGTAGTCCATTGTGTACGTCATTAATGAGCCACTACTATCGCTGCTTATAGGTTAGCTATCCAGAAAATGGTTAGCAGCATGTGAATATAAAATTCCGCGGTGTATAACTGCTGAAAGTTTAGTGCGACACATGTAAACGACTGCACGCAATGCAAAACACTAATAAAAGAATACGTAACCTATGACATACATACTAATCTATATAAATCTTACCTGGTGTCGGGCACTCTGTGATCACGAAGGCGGAGAGGAGCCCAGGAGGAGGCCCTTCCATTGCACTTCGGAAGAGCTGAGACCTGCCACTGTCCCAAACTGGGAAGAGTGGGGCATGTAATTTTTATATTTAATAGGTAAATGTATAACAGAGCTGCTTTTAATCATGGAGTCAAGACGTCTCATCGGAGAGATTATCAGCTATGAATCTAAAACAAAACCTCCTATTTTGGAGAACTCAGCTGATTTTCCTTAGAAACCGAATCATAGCAAAACGGTTAGCTTTTGAGTTAATAAAAATTTAATTTTAATTGTTTATTTATATTTATATATAGAATCTATATAGATAAATTTCGTAGCCCATATGCTGGCTTTGACAGAGAAACTAGGTTTTTCCCTTAATTAATATTTAACGCTATTGAACGCATCGGATGCTATTCGCGCACTCGACAATGAATATATCTTCTTTAGGAACTCTGTAACTCTGTTGTCCATTTAATTTTAATTCATCTTGGAAAATATTTGTGATAATTTGTAAATACATTTTTCCGGTTGTTTGAGTTACCAAAGTTTCCTTACAAGGATTTATAAGTAATATTGATAAAATTTCTTCAATTATACCGCAACTCTTTTGGCGCATTGAGTTAGAAAAGGAAGAAAATATCGTCTACTTTAATGTATTATTCGAACAGAAATGAAATGGCAAAAAGTGAAATAGAAGTAGAGGACTTGATTTTAGCAATATAAATATGAACAATAAAAGACACAGAGTAAAACACAAAAAAACATGACCATAAAGTCGCCTTGCTGTATGCCTCTAATGATAAAGAGAGAGAGAGAGCCGGTCCGAACCCTTCAGAACCTTCAAATAGCAAATTTTTCTGCGGATAATCCGGCCTATGTTTCTGGATATGGATGTTGTAGAGTTGTTAAAATAAAAGCGGTGATTCAAACAAACAGCCGGGATGAAACTCCTGAAAACAGCTAGTTCTAAACTAAGTGAGGATGGCTGAGGCCACGACCAGCATATAGTTGCTCAATAAATACTTTTAGAATCAGCGGTAACGTCAACCGTGTGGCTCTTTCAACAATAAAACAAATTTTTTGCTCAGGGACTTACCCTATTCTATTTTTTAAAAAGTTGTAGTCATTTTTCAGATTGATAATCGAGGTGGTAAACCAGTAGAGAAACTATTATAATGCCACTAGCGATGGTTAGAATAGCTATAGACGTTTAAGGCGTCCGTCTAGTCATCAGAAAACCAATACGCTAACTTATTCAATGGACTTTATAGGCCATAAGATTGGTAATAATTGTGTGTAATCCATTGTGTTTGTCGCTAATGAGCAACTGCTATTCCAGATGCAACGTATATGGTAGCAGAAACTCACATTGAACGTTGTCATTCCTAGATCTAGATAAAGCCTAGTGAATCTAGTCGCCTATAAATGCAGAAAGTAATGTCTATGCATTTGTGTCTATTCTGTACACGTGCAATGCCTGTATATTTAGAGAAGCCTTAGGTACATATTCTAATTACTTGCTGCTAGAATATTTTTAGATTATGATTTCTCCAATACCCAACTTTTTTGCGTCACAGGTAACTGCTTTATCATCGATAGCTTCCCTAAGTTGCTAATATAAATCCCAAATTGACGCCGCACGCCGTTTATTTAGGTATACGATCGAGTAGTAGCAACGCAGTAGAATATCTAGCCTAATCTTACGGCTGATCAAGCCGTGTTCATAGCAGATATTCATTGAAGATTATTAGTGTAAGGAGAAACTATTATGTGTCAATAACAGGTTCTGCCTGCGCCCAAAACTACTGCACATTGGCATCTTGCAGCGTACTATAAAAGGATGTGGCTTCTCGTGATAAGTCAAAACCTTCGGCTGGGACTGGTCTTGCATACGATGATTTTTTGTTTACCATTTTCTGCAAAGCAGGAACACTCGAGTTCTGCTGCGATTCAATATGTGAATGGTCAGTTTGTGTGGCAGTAATTACATCGAAAGAGGTCCGTGCGCTGCTTTTAACATGTTTATGCTTTCTGATTCTCATTAATGTCTTTATTTTTTTGTTACACTTACATTGACCTATATTTTGTGGAATTTGGTAGTACTAACCTTTCGCCTCTACTACACTGGGCGTCTTTTCTAATCTGTGAGGTTTATAAAATGAAATGAATGCAATTAAAGAGCTACAACAGTATGTCGTCAATCATTCTTTTTTATTTGACCTCATCATTATCAACAACCAGTTTGGTGTCATTCTAATGTCGCACACTCGCTTCCGGATGGCCATTCGGTCAACAACGGTTGCCTGTCAGATTCAAGGCCGGAGTCGGTTGTCTCGTTGTTTCAAAAGTCGCCAGCTCCGCCGTTTATCGAATCCTAAACCGTAGCAAGCAATTGGGCGCGAAAAAAACGCCGAAGGTGCTACTGACCGCTGACTGTGCCATAGCGTACGTTGCTTTCAATAGCCATCTCTGGGCAGCCGCGATGGATTCCTACGTGCTCTCTGCGTACATCTTGTGCTAGCAAGGTCTCACTAAATTTATCGAAGAATATTATTTATCTGTGGTGCAAACGCTAGAATATGCAACGGGGCGTTGGCCCATTAACTCGACAGATACTGATAAAAAGCTACCGTCCGTTCTAGCGACACATTTCCATTGGAGCGAAATTATTTCAGGCGATGACGCCACTGCCGGTAGTCGCCCGTCCACCCGACTTCTACAAAGGGAACTGTTGCTGCAATTTTACGTTAGTATCTATGTGGATAGTCGATTAAATGACAACCGCCGCCATAATTCCTCATGGCCGCTGGTCACGCGAAGACCACACCTCCAATTAATGGTAAACAGACAGCAACCGAGTAACAATATAGAGTAGGCACTAGCAAATGATTCATCAACGTATGGCGTCAAGAGAAATATCGCACCTGTTGTCGGTTCCAGCCAGAATGGCGGCTTTTAAGTAAACTGAGAGTGTGGAAAACATTGCGTAAATATTTGAAATTAAATGTCCGCTGCCCATGGTAGACTAGATAGGTGTCTTGTGAGAGGATATTTTAGGAAATTCATTAGCATCGCTAAACTGTTGAGTGTCATTTAGGACTCTTTGAAAATCCAAATTCTTCAGGGATGGCTTGGTTTTAAGCTTGGCACGGCGTTGGCTTAACGGTTTAGGTAAATGGTTTGTGATCTCGAAGTCCTGGCGAAACCTGCTTCGATGTAGGATCACAGGTGGGGCGTGTGTAGCTCTATACTTAACTTGAAACGTAATGTCATATTCTTAGGGGAATGATAAATATAACAAAAATGTGTAAAGCATGTAGGCTATTTTATTAAAGGAGCGCATGTCCACTTTTAAATCCTTATGGCATAAATGAAAGCAGCAGGCTATATCGCGAAAATAGAAAGGCATTTCTCCCCTTTGCTATGATTCAGGTATTACTAAAAGCCCATATCGGCTAATAATAAATATGAAATAAATATAATAATAAATATGAAAATATTTTGCGGAAAATAGTGATTCACTGCTTGGAAATCGAGCACGAAACATTTAGTATAAAAAAGAGTAACTCGCTCACCAGGGAGATCTAACAATTATATATTAATTTTAATCCTTCAAGGAAAGCCTGCAGCTACTAAATAGGTTTCTAACATGCAATTTGGGCCGGACCGTTTGGTTGGATTTGGTAGACTCAAAAATAATTAAATCATTACAAGTCATACTTGAGCTAGATTGTACAACCCTTCCAGGAGTTTCAGTGTAAGGACAGTGATCTAGAAAATTACAGCAACTGAGTTCACAAATATTCGGAACGCATTTAAGTAATGCACACAGTCACCCACTATGTATTAGTTTTTAGAAAGTACTACATTACAGTCAAACGAACTTTTCGACAATACATTATAATAAGCTGAACACTCGCTGATATGGTTAGGGTTGTTTCTGGAGCTGATCTCTTTTGACCATCAGGGTAAAAGCGCTTTCGGATGAAAAAACTGCCGCTTCACAAAGGGGTCAAGACTGGGCTTTAAAAATATGTGTAAGGATTTTTGGTAGAGGTTGCTTACTACATAAAACAAAGTACTGACGAACCGCAGTCAAGTTAATAGAACCTTAAAGTCAGCTTTAAACGTAATGCATTTATTACATATAATTTCGATGTCCTCTTTTTAAAATGAACTTTGACAAATGTAGGTATATCGTTTCTCAAATACCGTAAATTAGAATAGGCGGCTTATGCAGAGGTCTACAAGATTTAAATTTGTCATTCTTTGACGCCTTCGGTCACACCCGACGCGGAATGTTGTTTTGGCGAAATAAACATTAAGATGATTTATACCTATTAAGTGATATATTGACCAAAATGTCCATTGCATCTACGTACTATATTTTCTGTAAACACTGAAGAATCATCCTGGCATGATACTCGAGTAGAATAAAACTTCCTTCAGGAGAGCCGAAAACACGATAATGTTTCTTGGCAGAACCGTTGCACGATTGAACAGCTTCAAACTATACTTTTAGGGCTGACCACCAGCCAACAATTCACGTCCACGGTAACACTTGTTGCATTACTTCATAAGAAGGACCCCATAATATAGATGTGCAACGGCAGCGATCGAACCCGTGCTCCTACGTGTCTCCTCCAGTCGCAAGGCGCACGCGAATGCAACCCAGAGTCACCGTGCTCGACGAACAGCTTCAAACTAATGATAGATTTCTTATATGCCTACCCAAACTAACTGCTTTTGAGGTCTTTCCTGGTATAGAGCTAGCTGATCGGAGCAACTGATATATATATATATATATATATATTAAGTTTATTTTCTTTTCTTCTAAAGGGCTTATTTAGCTTGAATAGTTTTTACCGAGTTTAACGGTAAATATATTGAAGCAAGCAACGAGTTCATCAGTTATGCCAATAAACGTTCACAGTGTCAAAATTTCAGCCGTAAAGTTGCTAAAATTAAAAAGTCATATATCTTTTTAAAATTTAGACAATCCTTGGTCTAGATGCTTTTGCAGGTATGATTACAAGAATCTACTCAGCATATGCTGCTCTGTATTCTGTCTATACCTCGATATATTATGCTCCTAAAAATTTGCAAAACACTTAGAAGAAAAGTAGATTCTTGCTACAGCTAATTTCTCTTACTTTTTTTATTCGATCTGCCATTTATTTTTTGTGCTTCCGAAAGATGTTCATGATGCTTTGATGAGCTGCTTCGTTTACAGTGTTCCTCGTAAATGCCTACCGCTTGAAGGGTAATTTCCGCCTCGAACTTCACCACTGGATTCATCATGATAACTAAATAGACTTAAACTAATCTCTGCACTAAGGTTTTATTTGGAGAAAAACCTGCAATCTGTGACACTCCAAAACGAGATCAACGCTCCGCTACAACGAAATGGAATAGCTCAAAGTATACGACATTGCAAACGCAACATGCTCACACCCCTACTCGAAGCATTTTTGTGATCGATTTCAGAGTTCTCTTTTAGTACAGTCGCGAGCGTTAACCGCTCCTCTGGAATTGTCGCTGTCGCTGCCTCAATCGTTTTCAGTATTTCCAGCATGAGGCTTCGTCTTTTTATTCCGCCGCATTCTGCTTGTCTCGTTCGCCACTTCTGTCCAACCACATTGTGTGCCCAGACATGTTCTGCTTCACCGCCATTCACCCCCTTTTTCTTCTTCTCGATTGCCGTCCCGCCACCGCGCATTCTTCTCTAGCATTGCTACTCTCGTCCCTCTCCGTTTGCCTATTCCATTTAAAACGTAATAGTGCTCCCTCTTCCTACGATAATTATATATATATATATATATATATATATATATATATA
>MNPL01007519.1:0-24113 GCA_002081605.1 Tropilaelaps mercedesae | reverse complement strand
GTCTTAATCATTTATTCTGAATCATTTTTATAATACTAAATAAATCTTTAAACTGATTTCTTTATTTTTGTATTATAAAAATGTAAAAGAAAAATATTTGTATTATATATAAACTCCGTAGGCGAAATTGGTAAAATATATTGGCCTCATGCTAAAACAAGACCTTAGATGGCACAATTACTTAAGGGAAAGCCTCTTGAAGAAGCAAGAGGGAAGTGATACGCGATAGTTGTTATGCTACATCACCTCACAAAGGTTAGAATTCCTGTGAGCGGCCTGATACTCGTTTACAAATTAAAATCATGGATGCTACCACACCTTGCTATGGTGTAGCAGTTTGGGAATAGCTTCTTGCCTTAAAAATGTCTAAAAAACCATTCACAATGACATCGCCTTCGCAATTACTTCGCTACTGAGAAAGACAGCTTATAGGATGTCTGAGTTTTCGATACCTATTGCCGTCATAGAATTTAGTGGCCGTACTCTTGTGTATCGCCTCGGGGCAGTTTGGGGCCAGCTTTTGCTTGAGCTTCGTTCAGTCTCCTTAACGAAAAAAATTCAGGATAGGAAAAAATATACTATTTTAACTAATGTTGGTAATTATCCCATCTATCTGGTCTGTGACTTTTTTTGGTTTCTTTTTTATGTTCTCCTGTTTTTTTTCATTTTTTTGTATCTACTCAGCTCGGTAAGCATCTTTTTAATGTATTGACGTTATTTCGTGACTGCTTCATGACTTCAACTGAGTTTAAGTACCTGTAAAACTGCTACTCCGTAAAAAAATAATTCATGTAATCAATTTTAGTCGAATTGTAAGAAGAAAT
Source organism: Tropilaelaps mercedesae (assembly GCA_002081605.1). NCBI lineage: Eukaryota > Metazoa > Arthropoda > Arachnida > Mesostigmata > Laelapidae > Tropilaelaps > Tropilaelaps mercedesae. Next base: position 23,289 of record MNPL01007519.1, on the reverse strand, counting down.
GTAAACATCGTACATGTAAGTACATAACGGTAAATGCTCGACATAAAAACTGTCTGTGAAATATATTAGTAGAGAAAAGCCGTACATTCTGATCGAGGCCTGAGGAAACTAACAAAGCAAAAAACAAACGAAGAAAATATATTGTGATTTAGCAGTTGCGGCAGACAATATAATTTCAGCTAAGCTAAGGTTAGATACGTTGCTCTAACGCTGATCTACGACCGAAGGACTGAGAGCGAAGATATCAATTTTTCTTTATATATTATATAGGACTATATAGTCCGTCATTGCGTGCTATTTTAGTACCGCTATTAACAACTAGACTAAAACCTATAATTATGATATATAAAATTACAACAGTGTTAGTGGTTGTGGTACGTTGTGTTCGCATCGTGTAATTACTTGCTTGTAGGGTTCACATGGAGTGCATGGTGTCACGGTGAATGAGAGAAAGTAGCATGTCTAAACATCCGTTATATAGGGTTGTGGCTCATAAGTAGGGACACAGGTAAAACAGTCACGCTGTTCTTGCACGTGACTTTACATGCAGGTCATTCGACGCTGATTCCAATTAGTAATAGTTATGACGCCGCTGTGTATGCGTATGTGACGCTGACGCATAAATAGCGTTCATAATAAATATATACATATACATAAAAGGAGAGAACCTACCACCTTCCGGGCTGACAATCACCCTTGAGCCAAAAAAAGTAGAGAAACTGTCCCTATTTTTATCGCGAAAGCTAGTTTGCTGCTTGCATATTTAAGTCACATTTTTCTTCCCACTACGACAATCGAAAACGTTTCATCTTCTACGAAAAACTCATTGACTGCAGACCTAACATTTACCAAAGATTTCTCATTAATGGTAGAATGCGTATACTGTTGAACTTGCACTCTATCTACGTACGTCTATACAACGGGTAGACAACGAGAAGTGTCCTGGTCGTATGCACAAATTTATTGGCAACGTCGATAGTTGTAGTAGTAATAGAAGCAACTTTAGTGGTGAGCAATTGTAGTTAAGGATGCTTTCTGGTTGTGTCGGTTATGCTGTTTTTTGTTTTCGCAGGCAAGACAGCAAGATCGGGATAAAGGAGTGTTGGGATAACTATAAGAGATGGGTAAATTATTTTGATACAGACTTGAAGAAATGCCTCCAAAAACTCTTTTGGCAAGCACATTCGCTTTTCAAAAGCTTGCGTACTATATTAAAGGGGCTCGTATTTTTAGGTTTTGTTCAAGCAGAATCGACCTGCACAACGTATCAACAAAGCATAGTGCTTGCACATAGAATATGTGGGATTTATAGTGTCTATCTACTGCAACACATATACGTCATGCATTAAACATATGCGAATTTCGTATGTTATTCTCGCGAATAGTACAAAATGTTCATAGATCCTAGGTAGGAATTAGCAGACTTAAATTGTTGACTTTTGAAGTTAATGGCGCAAGCCTATTTCAGGTTGGGTTATAACGGTGCCTAATTTCAATGAATATCTTCTGCTGTCAAATTATGTTGCCTAGCCTGTAACCCATCCACTTAAAGATAGCATTTATCGTTGCGTAAAATTCAATTACGGATGCGATGCTAGTATAGACATCGAGATGTGGTGACTTCATTCATAAAGAATGCCTACATAGAATAGGCATCATTCAGTAAAGTACCGGATAACAAGATATGAATGCTATATCGAAAATCTAACTGGCAGTAACAATGGGGTGAAGTACAGCCCGTTGACTGCCCCAGCGGACTCATTTATTGACGATTTTACTTTGAGAAATTGAATAACTAAATTGAGAAACTAAATTGAGTAGTTGTTGTAGTAGCTAAAAGGGTAATTGCCGTTTCAATTTGTTACTTTTCCGACTAGCCACGGTATAATAGAGTAGTATAGTTAAACTGCTCTTGATCTGGGAAACGGGAGTGTACATAAAATACTAGTACGCGTGCTTTGTCTATAATAGGCGTTATCTAATCAGCATAATACCCAAATGCTAATCACTGCCCTCTATTTTTCAGAGCAAAGAAGCCGGTATCAGAACTCTGGTCGCTCTCGACGAGCAGGGAGGTAAGTGGCACCTTACGGAGGATTACCTCGTGTTAACTTACGCTTTCACGTACACAAGCCCACTTTAACTGCGTAAATATACGTACAAATACATTTTAGTTGGCATAGTCCTAGTAAGAAGCATGCTGAGAGTCGTCGGCTGCGATCTCAAAAGCTCACAAAGATTATTTGTGGTTGAGATAGTTCATTTTATTTTCCGTATAGCTTGAGTAACCAAATTGAGTTTCAGAATATAACTGTCGTCGGTTAGAATTTGTTTAAACATTCGTAACTTGTAAGCAATTGTTTAAACGAACAGTCAACTCTGGGTCATGTGTACAAAGAGGCTCGCAAACCCCAGTATGAGTCTATAAACCCTGGTTTGTGTGCCATTAAGCGAACGTCATGTCTGTTTACATTTTCAAAGGATACACATGCATTGCGTACAGAAAGAGGGTAGAATAAACCTATACCACTCTTCAATGGACTCATGTCAAATGTGAAGTGATGTCCGTTATGAAGCTACGGAAAAAACCAGCGACAAAGATCTCAAGCAATTTGGAGCCAGTTTCAGGACGATCTCGGAATTTCAAGATACAACGCTCCGGAAATATAACGTTGCTTTATCACATTATTCTACCCTACTCTTTTGCTACTGGACATCTCCTATCTCTCATTCCCTCCCCCAAAGTTTCGCTTATGATTTAGCTTGGAGATATGGGAATTTTATCAAAATTCCTCGAAGGCCTAAAATCTTCGGGTGCTTGCTACCCGAATATCTTTTCAGTATACGAAGACGTGCAGGATAGGTAAAAAAGTATGGGTCTATATAATGGAATAAAAAACACCGGAAGAGATGCCTGTGTCGAGACGTTGTTGGTGATCTTCGTCAGTAGTCCCCTTCTGGGGGTGTTTACGATTCAATGAGTGTCTACTTGATTAGAGCTTACTGTTATCGGTGTCTACAATGACGTATGCATATTCTCAGCCAAACGCGATGGAAACAAAACTGCTTTTGCGTATTGACTACATACATATCCCACATTAATGTGGGAAATTACATGCTCAATTCACCCAGACTAGACGCAATAGGGGACACGCCATTGGACTGACCGTATATTCAATGCTCTGGTGGTCGACCTTAAAATACATGTGATTGCTAGTATATAAAATATCACTTTAGGTACATTTTATACCTACTGATCAATCGTTATTCTGTACATATTGTCTGATTAGAGCGATTTTTCAACTGGAGGGTTGTGGAAAATGTGGAAAATTTGAAACAATATTTTCTAGAGTATTAACGTGTCGCATAAAAAAATTAGTTGAATCAATATTGGTGTGCTCTTTGCCAACTCATTTGAATGAAAGGTTTAGAAACTTGACGCCTTAAAGAAAACTCTAAATGCTTGCCCCGAGAGGTGGGTAAAATCAGTAGAGCCGTCAACTTTTATGTTCTATATATATTCTTATAACGTTCTATCGTACACGTCGATAACAGGTCAACGAAGAACCAGAGATATTGCTGTAAAAATTTTGACGTAAAAAAACTGGGCATTAGATTATTTATTATAGTATTTTTCCAGGAATGTTTTTTCAATGAGCACATTGACTTGAGCTGTATACACATGCATTGAGGCCAATCTCGCTATATAATCTCGTCAAAAACATAGGCATTTGAAATTCCGACAAACCAACAATTTGCATGTTGTTTCGCTTCGCCGCCTGTGGGACCGTCGGATCTCCAGTTTCACCTAATTCCCCGGCTGCCATTTTGGATGGGCGTTTGATTTCACTTCTGGTGAGCAGAGGCATTAACATTTCCAAACATATCGAAACCCGTTTTTATGTCAAAGACACACGTTAGCTATATTATGTCCAAGATAAGAATAGCATCATCAGTTTAACATGTCTATCTAAAAGGTTAGCGCATTCTTGCTGGTCGATGTTGAAAAGGTTTTTTTCAATATATTCATTCTAGATAGAGCATTTGTAGATCCAGACCGTGTGACATTGCTGGACTACAATTCTATTATTTTGTTTACAGCCTGTGAGAATCCTGCTAGGTGCAAATGTAGAGGAGAAATCGTGTATTTTTAAAAATATGAAACAAATATTAACAGTCTGATAATATAGCCAAATATAAAATTTATTCTCATTTAAAGGTAAATTAAGGAGCTATTTTTCATAATTTTTCTCACAGTTCTCATGCTCCAACTTCGACGAAATATAGCACTGCACCCATATTAAAAATTTCTTGCCCGTGCACCCTATCCTTAAAATGTGCCTCATTTCATTTTCCATGTTTAGAGGGTTACTTGTCTTCGGAGATTCAAAACAAACTTCAAACAAACATATGTGCAAATTGCCGAGAGGGCGTTAGAGAAGTCGTGACATAAAAACTTTGAGAGTTGTGAACAAAATATTTTATGGCACTCTTTGCAAGATATTAGCAACGTACCAATGGTTGCTCCATGTTTTACCTCAGTCCACCTATGAGGTTAAAAGCAAACGTGGCGTAAGACATGCTACTACGCCACATTTGCTTGAACCGACTTCATTGAGTTTGTGTCTTCTTTATATTTATATTGCGAGAACGGCACCTCCTCTTGTGTCGTTTGTGTTTTATATACCTGTATTTTCCTAATCCGCTGTCATTTTTGAATGTTGTAACGCCCGCCTTCCGAACTGAAAACTTTTCACCCGGCGTAGTCGCTATACTCATGAACACAGGGTAGTTTCTTATGCGCTTCTGCACACGCTATAGTCATTCACAGGAATGCAATTTTATAGTTTTTTTCGGCTCCCACCCATTTTTATTCTTTGCGACTATACCGGCTAGCATTTATGGGAATGTACAGTACGCCATCATCTAGCATGGTTGAATTGGGACTTACCCGTGTTTGGCCTGGGCTAATGCGGGTTGAAAAGACTAACTGTAAAGACTAAGGCTTATATGCGATATTCAATCCACAAAGAAAAAAGCAAAACCAGGAAATAAAAAACGTATTTCCGATTCCCACCGCTCCGATGATACCGGCCTTATCCAATACTAGCACTGGAACACTCAGTTCCTCCGTCTCTTCAGCACTCGACAGACTAAAGGTAGTTGCGGATGAGGTAGAATGGGTGCTTTTCTATGCGTGGGGTGCTTTCTTTAAGGGGCATAATATGGCACGCGCAATTGACGCACAATGCAAACGGACCATCAAACAACGATGAAAGATCCTTCGTTTAGCTAGATCAAATATCGCGTCACCTTTCTTTTCGACTGAAATAAAAGCCTACGTCTACTACGAGCCTGCCTTAATCGGTATTCTGCCACATAGATACAAACTCTATATCGCTCTCATAAAGCTAAAGTTGTACCAGAAAAGTACCAGAATTTTACGTTCGATGTTAAAACCCTTGAAACATCTCATATTTCCTATTGTATAATTAATGGACACTGTTACATTATCATTAATTACAATTTAAGCTACACTCCTACTGGAGTACGCCAGGAAGTTTGAGGGGTCTCTATCGGCTCTTCGACTCTGCGGAGATTAATTTAAATGTATTCTGTAGGGGAATATAAATTGTAGTCAACATCAATAGTCGAACATACTGCATAAAGTGCTGATACTAACGTCTTAACACATTTCAAATAGCCACATGTATACTATCCGAGACAAATCGACACCGTCAGATATACTAATCTATTGAACCAACGCAGATGTATTCTTTAAATTAGTATATTAAATCTACTCCAATATATACATTTATTTATATATTGTTTATATTTTGGGCTCTGTACGTACGAAAACCTATCACAATTCAGTTGCGTTGAAGTTAGCATGTTCCAGCTGTATTTTGAGTTCAGGGCCTTATGCTACGCACCCTACCACCACAACAGTTTCATTTAACATTTATCTTTCATTTTTTAAAAACTGCATAGCAGCGCATATAAAACTAGTTCTCGTATATAGTTGATTCAGTGTAATTAAAGATATTGCAATCCCAATGAGGTACCGCCACTTTCAACGAAGGTATTCCCACTTACTGCTGCATGACATTGTCTCCATTTTACTTCAAAGCCTCGATAAACTCTGTTGACTAACCTATTTGCGGTCTTGGGATCTGCTAAGCCGTGTGTTGTTTTGAAAATAGCAAATAAGACGACGTTTTCTTCATATCAGTGTGTCACCCGCGAGCGTATTTGCCCTTGAAACTGAAATGCAGACGTCATGCGTAATGCGGGACATAACGCGGATTTATTTAGCCTTAAAAGAATAGTGGAAATATCAACGGCTTAGACATCCACTAATCAGAATTATACAGGAGCTATTGGTTCCTAGTGGAAAGACCGTCATCCCTCTGTTTTCATGCCGTGCGGACGATGATTAGGGCTACGGCCTTCTCACCATCAACGCTGTTGCATTTTCGCCATCGCGTTCCGGCAAGCGCATAGTCTTTAGTAGCGACCTTGTATAACATTGCAAAGACATGTGGTTGTCATTGCGCAAAGAAAGGTGAGCCGTATTTCATGATGCAACTACGTAAGTACTCACGTTTGACTTTACGGCCTTAGAAAATTTCTCATCAAAAGCCAGAAATTAGAAAATCGTTGGCACGGTAGCTCTATAAACGGCGGTCCGCGATACAACAATACTTCACATTCATTAAAGGATAATCATTCAAAAAATAAGGATAATCATTATATCTAATAATAGGCCATGTAGCTTATGCGTGCATATGGTATAATCAGATGATTTCCTAGTTGATCGTCACGGCGACTCTCATTACATATAATTTCTAAAAGGTTCTTTGTCATAACAAACTGAGCTCGGTATATCAAAAGATGATCTGCGGCCCAAAGAGATTCAATTTATGCAAATGTTACCGTGTTCACACAGCATTCTATAATGAAAAATTAATAACGTTCATCCGTATGTGAACTAGTACAGCAGTTTTTTCAAGATATCTTCTTCTTGTTCCCGTTCTCAAATGTTAGAAACGCGGACCTAAAGGATTGAATGAAATTCCTTAACATAGTATCAAGCTGTATTTGATCAAAGCTAGGGATGACATTGTCGAACAAGTTGAAGCAGACCCGTGGGAATCAGCGAGATCCAGTCTCCGAGACAAATCGCTTTAACCTCGACTCCGTATGGAGTTCGATCGCTTGGCAAAGAAGGTTGGCGACCGAAGCTATTTGGGTGCAGTGTGACTTCGTAGGATGCTTTCACGATCCATTCCAAGCGCGTAGAAGTTTTCAGGGAGACTGCCGTTCCAAGTAAGGTTATTGTTAGCCCAGGCGAGTGTACGTGGTATACCATCCAAAATGCGAAAGGGTTAGTTAGTTTAATTATATGACATAGCACGTATTTCTACGTCGGCTGCATACTTTACAGGTCTGAATAATAAATTATAATAGAATAACAGATGATCATAATGGTATAGATGTGAGGACTAAGTCTTGAGATATGTCATGCTTAATCGCTCGACCTTTTTTTTCGATATGAAATTATGTAGGTGACACACTACTGATGGCAGCCATCAACTATGGCAGGCGTAAATATGAGTATCGATTCTACCATCTATGTCTATTAAAGTGTTTGTTTCAGTTATATTAGTCGGCCATTATGCGACCACTTGTCTTTTCAGTATATGGTTGATGGTGGGATTGCTCTTCGTGCCTAGTTTGGCATCTACGTGTCAATCTTCTATAAGATACTCGCCAATGGCGCAATTGTACTAGATGAAAGGCAATGTGTCACAAAACTGGTTGAAATTTTTTGAGATTCCGAGAAAAAGGTGATGATTTCAAAGCAACTGCATGTACGGCACTACATCAAACAGCTGCAAATTTAATGGCGCTTGCATAAGGCTATCAAGAATCACTCAACTAAGATGAAACACTTTTTGTTCATCAGAGATAGCACTTCCCTGGTTTTTCGTGTGACTAAGTTGATCAGCACATCTTATTGTCTTTCTTCTTTGTTTTTCGAGTTTCTTCTTTGTTTATTTTGATTATTATGTGACTGATAACCTATCGCTTGGTACTTTCATCAAAACAGGGCTGCTTTCACGTGCTATTGAGTATGATTAGCACCAAATGTTCGTCAACATTCCTATAAAAGACAATTGTACATATTTAAGTGGGTACTTTTTACCGCCTCAATAGAACGGCGCATCAAACAGGCGTGGATGTATACGCACGTTCTCCATGTGTCTACGATGTGTACGAGTATTTTGGCTCGTTCGTACACACAGCGCGCGATGTTCAATGTGACAAAATCAAACGTTGAGCTTCGCTGGGATGCAAGCATTGAAGCTGCAAAGAAATCTGAAGTTTTCCAATAAGCTTATATTCTCAGGGTTTTGTACATCGCTCTCCCTCTCCTATACACCTAGGGCTTCTTTTGTTTTCACGCATGCTTTATATTTCACATCCATTTATTGTTCGTTAGAAATTTAACCTCTTAGAATTTCTACACCACTGTACGAGTATTAACGACTGTTTTCGTTTTCTAAAATTAACTAAAGCAACATTGATCAAGGAACAGCGGTCTAATCGTTTTTGAGTGGCTCAAAAATATGCATTTGCAATTGTGCATGGGCGTCCGGAAAATTGACATCGCAGTGGTCTAAAGGTTTCTCATCTACTCAGTTCTCATTTACTAGATCTACTTTCCACATACGTTATATGATCAGACTTGCTCTGTATAGGTTTGCAAAGCTTACTCATTTAGGCAAGTATATCTAACAGAATCAAAGTCATGCAAGTCCCATTATTACTATCATTATTATTGCTTGAACTTTTTGTTTTAGTAGGCCTCCTCGCGTAAATTTCGTGGTGGCATTTTATAAGCTTTTGCATTGCACGTGCAAGTACATTTTCATTTGTTTCAGTCTTATGCTAGCACCGTCACGTATAAGCGTGACAGAAAATATCTTCGTTTGACGGAATTTTTTGTATGGCCTTTTCATCTCCGCCATAATGGGAACTCAGTCCCTCTCTGTTGCTTTGTCGAAGCCCGGTGGTCTTCTTCTGGCTAGCTATCTCACTCAGTTGGCTCGCTTCTGATACGTTCGCATGGTACACCCGTTGTAAGCGGCCACCGGCGACGAAGCTGGGTGTGCCCGTCTTGTTCGCGCCTTTAAGCGGCAGATCCGTCGGACGCAGAAAAAATCTCGCACCCTTCGCTTTAGGTCTTCTTGAAGCTATGTGCAGATTTCTGTTGCCGAAAGTGCCGAGGTAAAAAAATTTCGACGTCAGATAGTCATATGGCCAAGGTTTCCAAGGCTACGTGTATGATAAAAAAAAGTAACGTCAACCTGGCATTATTGGTTGGAAGACTTGAAGCATCTTTTTGAATCGTTTGGTGTCGGTATCTGCCGCAAGAGCTACTTGTTGTTATCATTAAGTTACTGTTAAGGTTCAAGATTACGTAATTTACGGGTTTGCAACTCGCAAAATTTAAGTCACAAAAGAAATGGTTCGTTGGAACCAATTAGAAAGAAAGAAAGAAACAGCGAGCTACACTAATAGAAAGTTGGCCCACATCGACGCTACAACTTTAACCAAATGTTACACTATTAGTGTGTGGTTTATGGTAAATGTTTTTCATGGCTGTGATTGTCGTTGGTAAATTTTTGCCAAGAAATATATTTCGGCGTGAACTAGCAATAGCATAACATACAGATCTGCCTTCCTTAACGTCAATAAGTGAAGCACGTCATTTTCGAACAATGTATCCTCTAAATCCAAGCGTGTTCAAAATTAAAATACTTTTCCTTAACTAATTCATGTCTTGGTTGAATGCCCTAGCTGAAACGTTTATAACGTGTAAAAAGCGTATTTGATTATACGTCTCTTATACGTCCCTTTCAACTATGGATAGAACTTACTTCGTACCTAGTGTCCTTTAGCACTTCCGGAATGTCGCGCCGATGCAACAACAGCAACATGTCCACTACTAAGTAGTTAGGTTAGGCAAAGTAAAATTGCGTGCGACGTGATGTGTGCAGAGCGTATTTGTCACCATCGCGCTGGACGTGTTTTTCCAATTTTCCTTGTCAGAGGCCTTTCGTAGTAACAAATCGCTGGAAGCGGTATCCATAGAAGTTTTACACTATTCTAGTTGCGCGGAAGATACGTGTTCTCCAAATTTTCTAGACTCCAAACTTTCATTGCTTGACTATGTGCATTGACACGTATCGTCTTTACATTTCGCGAGGTCTGCCGCACTACCCCAGGCCGCAGTGCCCTATGCGTGATTCTGCTTTGCTACGGCTGACGTGATTTGTTATATCGAATATCGGCTCTCTCAATAGCAAGTTTGTGCACATAAATATTTGTTATGCTTCGGTTCACCTTAACTACCCGTCCGTCTAATACTTATACTTACCTATTTATATTCTATTGGAAAGCCAAGGGACTAAAGTGGAAACAGTTAATCGCATAGCGGAGGGACCACCATGTAGCACCGCTAGCACTGTGTATATAAATATGTATGTAAACGTAAGTTGTAATTATAAAAAGATTGCTGGGGAATCATAGGCACTGTTCGATCAAATTTGTTAATAGAGCAAAAACTGTACCACTTCGAGGCATGGTCTTGTCTTTCGTGTTGCAAGCATCTACACGGCTGTCATAATTTTACGTGCTATATTAACTATGAGCTAAAATAGCCTTTCTTAGTCATATAGATATGAATGTAGTTTCACGAAGTAATATTATCTGAGCATAGCCACAATAAATAGCCACAAGGTATGATATGCTATCTCAGCGTTTCAACACTACAGAATATAACTTGCGATAGCTCATACTGAAATCAACTAAAATTTCCTCAGCGATACCCTGTCGGGACATTCGTCATTTTTCTCGACGTTATTTTCAATTGGAGAGTAACCAATGAAGGCACTGCATAGTCTGTATCAGGGCAGCCGCTGCAGGCCGTTGCGCCGTAGAACAACCAAATTACCCGTCCTATTTCGCACAACACTCCATCAGCTAGGCACTTTATGAGGTTGACAGTACTAATGAGGTAGAGGGTTCAGACAGTGCACTCTCGTATTATCAATTCTTTTTTCTCGCGTTTTTTCTACGCATTAGGGTGCACTAACTACGCTAACATGCGTTGATGTCGCCTACACAAACCTTTAACTTGCTGTTACAATTCGACGTGTACATAACCTTACAACTGTGGCACATATTTTCGATAAATATAACGAGATTATTGTGAAAATACTAATTATTCGCATACCTTTTGAATTCAGTGGCTTTCTACAAGGATAAATCATTAATGGATTTGTAGTTCGTTAGCCTTCAGGTACGTGCGCTAAATGATTTTGTTTGAGCTACAGTATGAACTTTTTTGTCAAGTGAATAAACATAAATAGCTATTTCGCTTAGGCCGCGTGGGTACTCTTTTCGCATTTAGTAAGTGTGCTTTCATATTTTTCTGTTCAACTGGACTAACGCTGAAGTAAAAGATAGTGAACTTGGCCTGAAGCGTCATAATACAAATAACTAATATATTGATAGTAGGGGAAATCGGTTCTTTAATTTTTTGAAATAATTATTTTTATAAATGTCACAATTATTTTTATTAATACCAATTCACCGACGTATACGCATTAGTCTAAACGCAAATATTTCGTTTACACTTTCTGTGAAAGTAATTTCAATGAAACTGATGGTTTTGCCACTACGTAAGTCATTAGCCTATATTCTTATGAACTGGTCCAGCACGTCGAATTTCCCTAGCTTCCGAAGGCCTGACATAGCTTCATGGAATTCAGTTACGATTTTCAATCCAATTGACTCTCTAGGGACTTTGCCTTTTGAAGAATATTTACGCTGAACATTACATTACATATGGATGCCATATTTCTGCATGGTATAAAAAATTTTTACGATTATTTGCATGATACTTTGAAAAATTGTTATTTATTGTATCGTAACACAAACTCAAAAACAAAGCAACAAAAACGGTACTATGAACGGCCTTAGGCGCCCGAGCCGTGTGCTTAATGTGCATTACAAATTTTAGAAGCAATTAATAATCACATTCAAGTTGTAGATAGTCCGCGTCGGTCGTAGTCGTAGTGACGCGAGAATAAATTGCACACTTTTATACATGTTCTACCAAGCAAATTTGTGTAGCTATTATTGCAGTGCAAGTATGGGGTTAGCTTCTATGTATATATTTTATTTACCGTGTATTTTACTCAAGAGAACTTGTCAAAAACTAACAACAGTATAATATACTTATTATGTATTTGAGAGCGCTGGGACACCTGAACCAGACGTACACTTAAATACAGCTGTAGTGAGATATGAGTGGTATCATCGATTATGTGATTGACATTTAACGTAGAACGGAGATTGTCATACGAATGCGAACACATTTTTTATATTAGAAATAAAACAAACATTTTGTGATGAATTCTCAATGGCGAAATGTGCAAGAGTAACTATTGCGGTTTGCGTCCAGTTAGTCAGAAACCTATCCTGCTCTTAAATCCGTCCGGCAACCGGAGTTGGGTCTTGAGTTGGAGTTCATTGTGCAGAAGTGGCATTTTCTACACCTGGCGTATAGCGACTCTACTTCTCTCGCAATCCGTCTTTATACCCTTTTTTCATCCCGCGCTCCAGCACCCCCCTCCTCGCTATATCGCTTCCTATCTTGTTTACTTTTTTCCATAGCTCTTGCCTGTTCCCTCTCTATACATCTGGAATATTCGGGCTAATAGTAGTCTTCAAATGTGGCAGATTTAATATAACTAGAATAGTTTTTACAATCTCATAGCAATTACCAAATTTGTCTATTAATGTGCATTGAAAATGCGTGTTTTTAATATTCGGTATTATATGAGGGCGTACAACGGATATGAATCGTTTTACATAATAACGGTTATTGCACTTCGTAACAATGAAATGCATTTATGTACCAAGATAGTATTTTTCTAGTTTACGTCGAGAGCAGGATTAGAAGTGACAATTATTAGAGGACCTTTGCTATTGGAGCGGTGTTATTGCTAATGTGCCAAATGGCCACGATAATCCAAAGGTCGTTAGGGATTACAGTGGTCTTGCTTAGTAGTGAAAACGCCCAGCAACATGTCGGTGTAAAAAAGCATCACCACTCTGTCAGGGTAAACAGTAAACTAATTTACTTCAAATTAGAGTTTCTATACGGCTATATTTAGGCTGTATTTAGTCGCTAGGCATGCTGAGGTATCGTTTGGTGGACGACTTTGTAATAAATCATATATTAGAAGGAGCTGCCAGCTATGCGATGTTCTATTTCCGCATTTTTATTGTAGTTAAAACTAAAAATCTTATTTAAATAACTATGCAACGATGGAAATCAAACATGATTTAACAGAATGCCCGGTGCCGATATATTTTGTCGATAGATTCAACACAGTAATCTGGTAATTCATTAAGTTGCCTAATTTAATACAGTAGCTTGCCATTTAGGGAATTAAAGTAGTCAATTAAGTTTTGATAAAATTATTACACGTATTGCTACATAAATAATGTGTTCTTCCTGTTCGCTGCGCTACGTGGTGATTGCCTCTTAGACTAGAAAGTGATTATTACACAACGTACTCATGCTTCTTTTTGTGTAAAATTAATTTTCAGAACAACTCGACCGGATCGAAGAGGACATGGACAAAATCAACGCCGACATGAAGGAAGCCGAAAAGAACTTGACTGGAATGGAAAAATGCTGCGGTATTTGTGTTTGCCCTTGCCAAAAGTAAGCATAACAATCTTTACACTATTAGGAACGACAAGGGAAATTAGAATAGTAACAATACTGGATATCGACTACAATGACAATTCACGTCGTGTGAATTTCAGTGTGACTTCATAGTGATGCATTAGTAAAGGAAAAAGGTACCCTTTCCTTTTAACCAAGCGAGAGTATTTCGTGAATCAAAAACAAGGCCTGGGAATGCTATAATTAACCAACTGTACGTTAATATGGCTTTCATGGGAACATCTACTTAAAATAGTTATCATGTAGTAGTTACATAATATTTCGAAGCTTTTAAATGCTTGAAGTAATAATACAGGCGCGTATGGGACCACATGGGCATAAAAACATATCCAAATAAGAACGCGATAAAGCCAGATAAATTGATGGACATAAGTATTGGATGTACTGTCTATAAATACGTGACACTACCTCAGAAACCTATCCTCCAGTAAACTGACACAGTCTCCTATTTGTTAAACATGCCTTGATCCTGCTGTTCTCTAATTTTCTTTATCGAGTGCCCTCATGGTACCTATGTTGCAGTACTTCGATACTGCGTTAAAGATCTCCCACGAATGCAGGATATTGATCTGAAATTTTAAAATTAGGACACAATTATGATAAAACGTAAGTTTATCGGATTAGAGACTTAAAACACGTTTCTCTAATTTACTTTCGACATAACTAATGATGCACGTTCAGTTAGATAGATGCATCGTTCCTACAAAGCTTCTATAAAACCGTAAGGTCCTTTAGAAAATGCCTTTAGAAATATTATTGAAGCCGTGCATTTAGAGTAGTGCCACATCACAAGGTGTGCATACGCTATGCAATCTGACGCCCGTAAATTTACACACAGGACATAAAGATAACCGGCAATTGTTGACTGCTGTAGATTAAAACTGGCGATAGGCGAAACACTGTACTATATTGTTCTGATGGTAAGACTGTCTTCAATCCAAGTCTAAAAAACTAGTCATCTAATTCTATCCCCTCCCGACCCAGTACGATAAACAATGATCCTCTATCTGGGGGCGGACGGCTGTGTTCAGCTGATTCGGACTGACTCAATACATTTCGACGTCAGGTGATCTTTTGTTGTTTGCCTACGTCTATAACGTGTCGGGTGGCTTGGGAAAATATAGACTCAACCAACAGTCAGCATTCAACAAAAAGTGCTAGCAATCGCCACTGGGCTCGGAGCCGGTTTTTGCTGTACGTGCTCTCGTTTGCCCATGACATCTTCGCAGTTGACTACAATTGGTAGTTCTAGCACCCTTTTAAAACAAACTACAAGGGGTAGTTATATTGACCATTTTTGGCTAGGAGAACGTTTTCTTGGATCTGACGCAGCAGGTTATAAGAGAGCGTTATAAATGGCTGGCATGACTATTACTTAAGATTTTATGACCTAAGTAGCTTAGTAGAAAAAAAAGTACAGTTAGAAATTTCGCAAACGAGAAACTCCTACGTGTTGAAAAGTTCTGAGTACAGGTACGCGAGGTACAATGGGCACCAAATAATGATGTTCCCAGCTGACTCCTATTAAAAACGCATTGCGATCTTACGCATTTCTTCATATTATATTGATGAAAAACAAGGGTCTACTAAGCAGCCTAAATATAGTACCCCGTGACTTGCAAATTCTGCAACTTAGTGTAGAAAAACGATTAAAAAGCGTATATAAATATCCCAATGTTATTTGTATGCATTGATATATAAATATTACTGGGAATTGGAAACAGTTGTTACTGTGCTCATGGTAAGTTTAAGGACGCATGTTTAAAGATAGCGTCAATTACACCAAGTGTGTTGTTAATGACTACGGTGTTTTGCTGTTCTGAGTACAGGGGTAAGGAATTTAAGGAGGATGCCAGCACGTGGAACAAGAATGAGGATGGCAAGGTGGTGAACGGCCAGCCAGCCCGCGTCATGGACGACCGCAATGGAACTGGGCCCACCTCAGGATACATCGCCAAGTCAGTACAGCTCATCCTACTCTTCCTGTTAACATTTTCCACCTCGGTGGGGTTTGAACTGTCAGTTTCCCCTCCTTCAATATTAGATAATCTACTTCAAGAATACGAGAATTGTTGTAAAATTGGTACAGTTTTTCGTATTTACTCGTCTCGACTAACGTTATTACAATTACTAATTGATTTAATCAAATTTTCGGACTTTAAAGTACAGCTTTAGACTGGTTTCAGAATGGATCTCAACGCTTGTCAGTACTTCAGTCGCATCAAATGCATCACTTGTGCCTAGATCATGTTATTCTCGTTCTTATCGAACAAAATTGCGTTTGCATATTATTGTGGTGTTCTACATTACCAAAATTATACAAAGCTATCTCTTTATGAAGAACGCGTAAGCTGTTTTTCCTAGCGTTAATAAATGGTCAGTTAATAAAATTTAAAGTACGAGTCTGAAACATTTGCGCTTAAATTTGAGCCACTTGCGTCACATTCACTGTCCCAGGCGATTAACGTTAACACGGTTTCGTCGTGCATTTAGTTAGGGGAAGAAGCTTTGAAAGGTCGAAATAGTCTCATTTGCTATTACAAACACGATTGAGTTGATTCAGTCAACTTTCCCCAGCCATTCGCAGTAGAATTTTTTTAAGAAATGTCATTTTGAGATAACGTGAAAACATGTTGCTACCTAAATCTAATACACAGGCGCCTAAAAAAAGGAGTCTTTTATAGGAATAATTTTGTGTTTCATTAAGCACTAAGAAACTTTAAGTGAAGTACTTTGTCGGAAATACTTTAAAGTAATTGTTTTACTGACGTCTTTGTTGGCATCATAAGTGGAATAGCCGTACTTAGATAACTAAGGTATAAGGTAGTTCTTACTGCTACAATACCACAAGATGTTACTGGTCGATCTAGATCATAAAAATCAATACTCTTTATTTTCAGATGGACAGATATTGATTTGTTATGTTTAATCATTAATTTTGCTCTATATCACTAACCTGATCAAGTAGAGTGACGTCGAAACTTAGCATTGAAACAGAAGGAATACTAGTAATAGTATGCAATGTTAACTATTACGAAAAAATAACTTATTCCGTTTATATTTCCGTTAAATAGAGTCAAATAGTACTACTAGAGCTAAGCTAAATTTCTTGAACACTCCTCCGTTGTAGGCTTGGAACGGGCCAGATCCAAGAGTGTTGTAGTGCTGCGCTTCGAGAGCTGTGAATTGCTAATATTTGCTTCATATCTTGGGCACAATTAGTTTTCAAGTACTATTTTATTTTTTAAAGCTGACCATCAGCCAACATTAAACGTCCACGGTATCAGGCATTACTTCGTAAGACGGACCCCATATAAATGTAAATGTGCACCGGCGGGGATCGAACCCGTGCATCTACGTGTCTCCTCCAGTCTATTTTATCTTTTTAAGAGCTGACCATCAGCCAACATTTAACGTCCACGGTAGCAGTTTTTGCATAACCCCATATAAATGTAAATGTGCACCGGCGGGGATCGAACCCGTGCACCTACGTGTCTCCTCCAGTTGCAAGGCGCATACGAATGCACCACGCCACCGAGCTAGACTAGTTTTCAAGTACTAAAAAATCAGAACCGGCTGGCTATATGTTAATAGTAAGGATCGGATCCGAAAACGTCCAGTTTTCTTTCTGGCAAAACGACCACACAGGTCAATATATTTACGATAAGTTGGCATAATAGTATGCAGTAGGACATAACTATGGCCCTGAATAACTTCACTCGCAGATGTAATGGGCGGGACAAAAATGAATAAGTAGGTGGCAGTCTTAGGACAAAAGAGGTGCTGAAAACATAGGCAAAAAAGAACACAAAACCAACGGATATGGCAGACAATGACTCAAAAAGTGCCTATAGCCAATAAAAACAGCAAAATAAAAAAATGAGCACAGAGGTCAAAAGAATAAACCGCAGAAGAACGGGAAGAGTTAACTAAGAAGTAAGGTCGTTCCTCCGAGAAAGGCGTCGAGAAGATTTTAGGGGAAGGTGTAGAGGATCTCATTTTTGACCAACCATGAAGTCGCCTCATATACTTCAGATTACCCTAAACAGATGCCGGGCTCATGATCTGAAAGCACGGTCGCGGCGTGGGGAATCGACATTTACTTGGTGGGCGAGCCTACTGAGATGCTCGTCACCAGGAAGAAATGAGCGACGTATGAAAACGGCGGTGCTGGACCTGCAACAAAAAAATAAAAGTGTATGAATAAGGCCGTGGGAAAAGCTTGCTTTGAGTCACGATGGACACGCTTTTCAGCAGCCACAAGGCTTCATGCGCTTTGCAGAGAAGGTTTTGTTATTTCTTGGATAATATGTCTAAAAATATAATATATATGGTTTACAAAAGGGGCGATCCATGGACACCGCTCTTGAACGGGTTTTAGAAATAGCAGACATAGGGCGGAGTAAGGCACTAAAAATGAGAGACACTCGCCCATAGTCCTTTTAGGTGTAAGAACGCTTTTAATTTGACAGGCTGGAGAGTGATCCTTGATGCTCTTACCCGATATGGCGTCTCTCGCTACGCATGCCAGACAATAGCAAACTGCCGGACATGGTTTTAGCGCTGGCGTACCACAGGGCCTTGTACTGGGACCAACGCTATCCTGCGTCGCGTATAATAACTGCTGGAGTTGGAAATACGTGAGGGAGTTCGCACTATAGCATACGCGGATGACCTTGCTGTAGTAGTGACGGCCCGAAATGAGGTGCAGCCCGATCGCCGGACTGACAACGGACTCAATCGGATAGGGTGCTGAATGGCAATGAACCTCCTCGAGACCTCTCTTTGAAGAAAAGCGAAGCAATTTTGTTTATAGGTTGAAAAAAGTGCAAACCGCCTGAGACCTTACTTAATGGCCATACGATCATCGTCAAGCGAGAAGTGAAGCTCTTTCACACTGCACATGAACTATGCGTCAGCAAAGGCAACCAAAATCGCAGTCCATCTGCTATCATGCCGCGGGCAAGCGTATCGGGTGGAGGCAAACGACGAGTGCTTGCCACAGTCACGGACTCCATCACCACCTATGCGGCATCAGTGTCGTCAGGGTCGGCATTTGAAGAAGAACGCAGCGGGAAGGGGCTGATTAGCACGCAATGGCACCTGGCAATTCGCATCTGCCGTGCATACCAAACGATGTCAACGGAGGCAGTGCTTGTCTTAGCACAAACAGTCCCTTGGGCATACCTGTTGCGAGAGAGAACAGAATGCATGAAAGGCAACTTATGCAGAAGGAAGGCGAAAGAAAGGACACTATAAGCCTGGCAAGACAAATAACTGGTGGTCAATGACGTTGCTGGCCACATCGTCGATGTAGTGGTCGGCTGATGTGTTAGAAAAGGCACGTAAAGAGCGCACCCAAGAAGGCAGCGATAGGCTAAGAGAATCACACGCCGGGCATTTTTTAAAAACGAGAGAAGACGGCACTGAAATGCCAATTCAAAATAGGCTCGTTACTTAGCAATGAATCCAAAGGTGCTCGGACCACCAATATGAGGCCCGTTGGGAAGAAAACTGGCGAATGAAAAGGGTCCTTCTTTCGGTTTCGGATTTGTTCTTACGGTTCCAGGAAGATAACTTTCCCCCAGCATAGAGGTAGAGGCGTTCTGCGGTTTTGATGACTTTGAGACTTGTACCATTCGGCTCTCGGGTGCCCTCAAGTGTTTCCGTAGTATCCTTGTAAAAAGAAACAAAAGTAAAAGGCAGTAAAAAACAGTAGAGCCCTGTCGCCCTGCTACGTTCGGCTCTGATGCACTGCTTGAAACTAATGATTTGGTTTGGAAACCGCGTCGATCTTGGTTCTGTGATAAGAAGTGTAAAATAAGTCCACTCGCGAAACGGTTTTTGTTGTTAATAGAGTGTTAGCTGAGTACTACGAGTGAGAAGGACACTTTACAGTCGCAACCAATGGTGACCTATTTGCCATTCACTGTACGAATGCGATGCAGCTATGAGCGGGAGTTTTGAGTCGTCAGTCATTTGGCTTGCATAATATATGCGCGAAAGCAAGACGGCGTAGGCAAGTGGAAAGCATAGGCAAACTCTTCATAAAAAAGGCGAACAAAACTAGGGGCGTTATTCGGAGCAAATTTGAAGTATTCCAATTAGTAACATCAAAAAGCACACAAAAAGTACATTGTAGAAAGTACAGAGATTGAAGTTCTTATGAAAATTATGCCTTAATGCGAGTACCTATATAGAGTTAACGCTTGTAACCAGTGTCCGAGAATTTATATTGAAAAATTTTTACTAGAACTGCGGTTTTAGCAACTAAAATTTGTCTACGATTATTTAAGAGCATTGCTTGGCCATGGAATACTTCGGAAAAAAGACTCTATTTTAACACTTTGCTAAAGTGCGATTTTTCATTGGGGTTCCCTAAGTGTCGTCTGTTGTTGAATATGCATACATTTTGCATTTACGTACACCTACGAGCTCTCAACGTTATACACGGAAACAGGGGGTGGAATGTACAGGGAGAAATATCCTACAAAGACGATGAGTATTTGAAGAATATCTGTTTGTTGAAGAACTCCTATTTTCAAATACACCTACAAGTCGACACATTCAGTCGTATTTTTAAAATCGTTTATGCTAATAATAATGCTACGATCGTTGTTACTGTCCAGTCGAGTCTTCACAATGTGATTAAAACAGAAATAGTCCACTGACTGGCAAAATGAACACTTTTCATGTACCGTGATTCATTGTTGGTCTTAGTCAAAATGGAGCTTAATAAAACGGAAGCATTTTAGTTTAGAAAGGTAGGAGCTTAAATTTTTTACTAATGTCCTCTTGAACGGTTAATAAGGCTTTGTCATTGTTGCCTGAGCTAACAAGCAGTGTCTGAAGTTTTAAGCAAAGTCCCTAGCCACGGTAACCTAACGTTGATAAGTACTCTAATTTAATATAAGCAATAGGTTCAAGAAAAGCTATAACTAATAAGATTAAATGAGAATTTCCCTCTAAGTGTTCCCCGATATACAAACATTATGATTATTGAGTAATCGACACCGATTAAAAAAGTTATATTAGGCTACCCAGCATATTTTTGGTTTCACGAGTCTCTGTTGTTACTCAGTCAAAATAGGAAAGTATGGGTAATACGCAGACAGTGCAATATTTGGCAATAGCTGCGAGCATGTCATTACATTTGGCAAGAAAATTTTGCTGAAGAATGTTTGCTGTAAAAATAAATAACGGTTTCATTAGTAAGTCCTAGATTTATTTAATGATACCGAGGTGGTGTGCCATTCGATGTTTTGTCTAACAAGTTCTTCATTAGAATACATAACATAAATACTGACTGGGTTGTGGCAATAATATAGCTGTTTTCTAGTGCCTAATCAATAGAATTCAATGCTATTCCATCCGAAAAAGCCGACTACCGACAAGGCGTAGTATGTAATAACCCGATTTGTTGAAAAAATTTTTACACTGGTTATAGGGATAGAAGAACGCTTACCCGCTTTGTCAATTGTATTTTAAAAGTCCAGCACGTTTGGTTAATTCCCATAGTACGGCTATCCTGTATCACATCTAACACATTGTATTTCGTTTTTCTATGCTGTCGCAATCGGTGGTACGGCCATATCATGCTGCGCTCTATGTCTGCGTTGTCTACTTTTTGCCTCGTCTTTCATTTTTGATTCGTTTCCAAAAAATATTCTATTTACCAGGATCACAAACGACGATAGAGAGAAAGAGATGGAGGAGAATATGGGTCAGGTGTCTACAATGATCGGCAATCTGCGTAATATGGCCATCGACATGGGAAGCGAGATTGAGTCGCAAAACAGACAGATCGACAGAATAAATCAAAAGGTAAGTGGGTCCCACCAATCCGACGGCGAACCGCTGCTCTCCTGGGCAACCTCAGGTAGCGCCGTCGTGGGTGCCGTATCCCATCTCTCATCCTCATTTACGTCCATTTCCCAGCTGATGAGCCTGTGCTCCCCCATCACACCTGTCAATATTGACGGTACTCAATTCTATATAGTATTTATAATATATACATACATATATATATCACCTTAGCTGTTCATACCAATCCCTTAAAGGGTACCTTTGATAATCTTTGCTTGAGCCTATATACTCAGTGTTCATATCCACGTGTATATATCACTCACGTACTATTTTCCCTGTTTACGACCGCGCCGCCCATATGGCTGATGCCTCTCGACCGAGATGTTCTTTCCTCCGTAATGCACTTAATTTTTTCCATTTTGTCCTACGTAATAATTTAGTATCCTAACTGATAACAACTAGCGTATATCATAGAAGTATCTCGATTTCTTGCAATTTATCGTACTAAACCCCTATTAAAATATGTAATGCTGCATCCGTATCCGCTCACCCTTCAAAACTATAACCATCGCTTATTATGTACATTCCATCTACGGCCATTGGCTTTGATGACGGCCAACGAGCAAGTTATATCAACCATCAAAGGCCGAACATAATCGTCGTAACTTCGGCGCGTTTCGAATGTTTTGAAATACCTTTGTAACCCCAACCTGTGCTTCTTTTTGTTGTTTATGCTTGTGACATTGAATGAGCCGGTTGCTTGTTTATTATCTTAATATTTCGACGATAATATATGCAACTATAAGACACGCTGTGTCAAGCAGACGCCAACAGAAACTTTTTTTATAATAGCCTATTTCTTTATTCTTTATTTTAAGATGCACACTAGCTAACATTGTACGCCTGCCCCCCTAAGCATCCCTTACGTATGACTAGAGCCGCATGCAAAACGGTTTGTGTCTAATCGTATTACCGCATGCTTTCCTATAGTTTTATTTTGTCGTTACACAGCCTTTTTCGTACAAGGCGATTTTCCGTCTAGGACCAAACTCTGTCAATCGTTCTTCTCAACTAATCGCCAGGTATTTATAACCGACATAACCGTACTGTTATGGTTAACTAGCTGTGACTAATGTGACTGGATGAATGACTTCGTGACCGTACACCTCTGTAGCATTGTGTAAACTTAATGTGAAACAACGTTGAGGTTAAGCAATTTAGAGGCTAAAAGAAACTGTACTATGTGCTGTTATATTGTATTGTCGTCGTCGTTCACTGTCTACAAAAAATAGGTGTATATATGTACATTATTGTCCCAGGTGTGCTGATAATCTTTGTAACGGAACTCTATCAATGCATTGACTGTTCTTCGTCTGCAGTTACTGTGCTTCCGTTTCTTATTTCTGTAATCATTACGCGCACTGGCTATTATTGTACATACTAATCTGTATGCCCATTACGTAACACATACAGTAACGCTATGATAATGTAAACTTAGGTGATTCAAAATTCGCATATGATACAGTTATTATATCTGTTCACCTATATACTTAAGCACTCGAAATCTTTTTTATGCTGCCTATTATGCTGTATCTATCTTGCACAATATCGACATATATATATATATATATATATATATATATATATAT